>SNQJ01S0004940.1:35399-57312 GCA_010110895.2 Picea sitchensis | reverse complement strand
TCATGGGGTATAAATACGGCTAAAAGTAAAAGACCTCTAAATCAGGAAGATAATCAGGCTCCACAACCAACAAAATGATCCTTCGACATGGAAAAGGTCCAGTACCTAGCCTACATCATGGATCAACATGGTGTGCATGTGGATCCAGCCAAGATCCAGTTCATCCGTGACTGGCCAGCCCCAACCACACTCACTGAGCTTCAGAGCTTCTTAGGCCTTAACAATTTTTATCGCAGGTTCGTGTTGGGATTCTCCCATATTGCATGGGCCCTCAACCAAGTAACCAGGAGTGGTGGTAAGGCAAAATTTGTGTGGGGCTTGTCCCAACAACAAGCGTTCAATGATTTAAAGCAACGCTTGTGCTTAGCCCCAATACTTTTATTATTGGACCTGCAACAAACCTTTGAGATCGAGACAGATGCTTCGGACTATGTTGTGGGCGCAGTTCTCACTCAGAACGACCACCCTGTGGCCTATCATAGTGAGACACTATCAGATGTTGTCCGTAAGTACCCTACTTACGAAAAATAAATGTACTCCATTGTCAAGCCTGCCACCAATGGAGACATTACATTCTCGGGAAGGAGAAAATCATCCACACGGATCATAAACCACTGCGGTTCATGCAGACACAAGGAAAATTGCAGAATGACCGCCATCAAAAGTGGTCCACATACTTGTAGTAGTTCCACCTCAACATCAAGTATAAGTATAAAACATGCAGTACCAACTGAGTCGTTGATTGCCTCAGCTGACCTCGAGTCGCGGTAATCACCACGGTGCTAGACTCTTGCGGCCATGAGACTTTCGAATGGACCAACCTCTATGAGATAGACCCTAACTTCGCCACCACATACCAAATGTTGGGTGCAAAATCAATGGTCGCTAATTTCCATATTTAGGATGAGATATTGTGTCGACTGGGTCATATCTGCGTCCCATCAAGCAAGCGAGCGAAGCTGATTTGGGAATCCCACTACAGTCGGGTGGCAGGACACTTCGACATCGAAAAAGATAGTGGCAATGTTGCAAAAAAAATTCTACTGTCCAAAACTTCGACAAGATGTCAGCAAGTATATTAGGTCCTGCACTGCCTGCGCTATTGCCAAACCAACCACTAAGAAATAGGGCCTGTACACCCCCTTGCCTACTCTTGATAGGCCATGGGAATCCATCTCAATGGACTACATGTCGGGCCTTCCATCCACCAAGAGGGGAAATGACTGTGTCTTTGTGGTTGTTGATCGCTTTTCCAAGATGGCTTGGGTGCTTACAAGAAGAGCATCGCAACAGAGGCCACTGCCAAGTTTTTCTTTGAACGAGTCTGGGTACATTTTGGAATCCCACAAACCGTTGTCTCAGATTGGGACAGTCAGTTCCTCAGAACATTCTGTTCGAGCCTATGGTCACCAAGCTCACCAAGTACACTGCCTTCCACCCCCAGACAGATGGGCAAACTGAGGTCGTCAATTAGATGATAGTGCATATCCCGTTCATGTACAATTCTAAGCACCCCCACACATGGGATGAGAGTCTTCCCTATGTTCAACATAGCTATAACATAGCCCTACATAGCTCAATCGACCATAGCCCCTTTCAGGTCAGGTTGGGATTCCAACCATTGGGTCCAATGGATGTTTCACTACCTCTTCTGGTCACCCCGACCGATCCATCACCTACTCCAACTAAAGTTGACAAAGCCTTTCGGTTCATTGAGCGGATCCAGAACATTCGCCAACAGGTTCAAGATATTTTACAGAAGTCTAATGCCAAGTACAAGCAACACCATGATCAACACCGGGTGCCACATAAGTTTCAGGTGGGAGAGAAAGTGTGGTTACACTTGCAGAAAGAACGCCTTACAGGGCCCCATCGGAAGCTTCACCCACTTTATTAAGGACCTTACACCATCACCAAGGCTGTGGATGGCAATGATTTTGAGCTCAACATTCCCCCTTTCCTTGGCCTACACTCAATGTTCAACGTGGATCTCCTTCGGCCATACTTCCCACCATTGTTGGACACCTCAGAGATAGTAGAAAAGTTGATACCAACATAGCTCAAACCTGTTTCATGCAACATGCATACAATGATCAGATTGTGGACACATAGGTCAAGGGCACTCGCCAACAAATGATCCAACTTTATCGAGTTGTCAAAGCAAGACAACTCCGGCACCAAGGCAAGTGGCTCATCCGGGGCCAAATTCAACAGAAATTTCTTCATCTGATGAGGGCACTCAATGCAATGGATACCATTGCTTCCTAAGGGGGTAGGATTGATCTATATGGAAGTCGGTGGCCTCCCACCTATTCCAACTGGCTCATTTTGGCAGTTTTTTCCTAGTTTTCGGGTCGCTGACTTCCGGGGTCGTTTTGAGGCCCTAAACAACATTTTTAGGGCTCACCATAGATAAACTATTGACAAAGTTAGATTCTGACAACAAGATGTGTAGTCCTCATATATACCTTTCCAACGGGCTATCGTGCGCCTAAAACAAAGATCGTATGAAAAAGTTACGACCTCGAGAAGTTGATGTACTAACTTACCCCAACGGGGCCCACATGACTTTTGGCGCTTCATCTCCTAGGGTTAGGTTTTTGGATGTCTAGGGTTTTGGCATTCCTGTTTATTGTAAAAAGGCTTGGAGAGCCTCATTGTAACCATCTTCTTGCGAATGAGCGCAGTCGTCACATCTCTTCTCAGAGATAAGCCGCCACCATTCTAGCAAGCTTGTTTTCCGCTGCATTTTACAGTTTCAACACATTTTCTTATTGAATAGAAACCAATTTTACTGTATCTCTGTTATTTTTGTGTCTCTGTGTTAAGAATAATAATAATCTTTATTCATTTTCGTTTTGCTCATAAAATCCGGATCAATTTTGTAGTACATTTACTCGTTTATTTGGACATTAATTGTCACCATTTTGCAGTACATTTACTAGTTTAATTAGTCATTAATTTTTGTCATCTTGTAGCATGTTTATTAATTTATTTAGACATTATTTGTTATCATTTTTACTTGTATATTTAGTTGTGTTATAAAGCACTATGCAAATAGTATAATCTTAGAACCTTATAACGTGACTAAAACAATAGTAGTATCTCTTGTTTAGTAGTTTCATATTCATTATATTTATTACTAATTTAGTAGTTTTATATTCATTTTGTTTTTGTTCATCATTATTATTCAATATAAATTAATATGATGTGGTAATTTAAAAAAAAATGTCATACAATGTTGACGCTCATCTAATATCATGAAACAAATTATATATAAAATTATATACTTAAACAATAAATAAAGATTTCATATATTTAATTGAATCAATGGAAGTCAATTGGGTTTAGCCCGAGTGGTTTGTGTTGAGGGGTGTTTTCTCCCCACCTAGGCTCAATTCCAACAAGCAACATGTTGAGCTCTTAAATGAGCAAGCTATAGAAAAAGCCTCGGCTTTCTACAAAATTTGGTTTACCCTGAGTGCCATCCTCGAAATGAGGGGAAGTGCCTGATGGGTTTCCCTAAGCTCTATTCCGAAGTAAAATAATAATAGTAATAATAATAATTTGAATCAGTGGAAATAAATTAAATTTATATAAACATGTAAACTTGCAGCATTAATTAACAATGCTACAAATAAGATCAAGTACAAACATATATATTTTCACCACATAAATATTATATATAAAAAAATATGAAAAGTCAAGTACTATCACAATGCATTTGAGTTTCCAACTGAATATCCACTAATACATGATGGTCATTGATCATCTAGTTTACGACAAACAATGTGTCCATTATACTCTCAACAACATCAAGCTTTGGGACAAGTACATAAAAATCATCTACATCAATGACTTTTCCAAATATTTAAACGACTACTCATGACTTAAAATTCCTTCTTTAAGACCTCCCCACGATGGTAACCATAGGTCGGGGAATTTCAATAGGTGGATTCTCCTTCTCCATTGTTGTAGTCATAGCCTTGTAGGAAAGGTTGTGGACTACAAACTTGCAAAACAATATGGTATCTATGGCTTCTTCCAAAGTGAGACTTCTTGAAAGATACTCTCTTGGAGGATCAAACTTGATAGTATGTTCTATGTCTTCTTCCAAAGTGAGACTTCTTGAAAGATACCCTCTTGGAGGATCAAAATTGATAGCATGTTCTACAAAAGATAGAAATTAATAAATTGTTAGAACATTATGGATTATATGTTATTTTTAACCAAAAAAAAGAATGATAAAACTAACTATATACTCAATACCTCATTTACACAAAATTTGTCCAACTATTCCTAAAACAATGAACCTGTGTTTTCTAAGTTGACATTTAAAATGACATACTACCATAGTCTTTGTATCATTATCTTGTCTCATGAATTCCTATTTTGTCTTTGAGAAACATATTTCTGATGATTCATTGCAAGAATGTCTGCTATGAACTGACAAGAGAAATGGTACTTCATATCAAACATTTTCCAGTTGATATATGAATATGCATATTTGGTCTTCTCCAAAGCATGTGTTATGTTGCATTGAAGCACATAGCAGTAAAATAGAAAAACTAATTAATTTTGATTATTTTACCAGAAGACATGTGAGAAAGAAATTTCCATCCACTTGACATCTAGGAGAATGGTTCAGAGGAACATACCTGAGTGACCTTTGGTTTATTTGCAACCATATTCCCATCATTGTAGTTTCTAATAATTAGGCTTGGCTTATCTTGCAGCTTGGCAATTATTTCCTTTGATGAATCCTGAATTTTGACATGATAATATCATAGCCAAGAAAACAAAATTAGATCACATAAACATAAAAGACACAAGACATTGCTTCGTAAGAGGAAAGGTCAATGATGTGTTATTAGATGATCCACACAAATGGATACATGCATCCATAAGTACATACACACATATCAATATGAACTTGTGTATATATACAAGTTACTATATATTTAAGGTTGCTAGTGTATCCATGGGATGATTAGCATGCCTTGTAGACTTGCATGGATCATGCTACATAGGCCTTTTGGCTTTGTATATCAACAAGTTCATATTGTGCAAGCCCACGAGATGCATGCCATGAAGATTTACTATATTTATAAATATAGTCTAACAAAAATGAATATTTTAGTGTTGAATTGTGTGTGGGGGTGCCTATATAAGTGATAATATTACCTCTGCAAACTTTTCAAGGTAAGGCCAAACATCAAAATGAGAAACCCAATGTTGCAGCGCTTTTTTTTCTGTTATGAATTGTACTCTCAATATATGTGAATGTTGTGTATTAAGTATTTTCTCGATTCTTTGGTTGCATTTAGTTTCGTGGGCCTCATGAATGAGCCAATTCACCTAACAACCATAGAATTCAGGATCGAGTAAGGATGCACATTTATACATTTAAAAATGTAGCAAATTAGTGATTTGGAATACGAGAATTAAAATTTAGCAGGTATTCTACTTTATAAAATAATTTTACTTTGTTAATAGAGATCTATATGCCAGGTAGGTAAGTATCTTATGATACAAAAACATGCCTTACCACAATAATTTTAGGTGTAATGTCCAATCCTTGTTGCTTAATTCTGATGAGCATTTCCTCTTCCAATGCCTTGACTTGATCCAATATGTACACAACCTTTGTTTCATAACAATGTTTAAGAACATAGTTATTCTTACACCCTAAACATTAGTTGTGGAGTATATTAAATATTTACTCTAATCAACTACTTAAAACTCGAATGGTCATTGTAAAGGAAAATAAAGGTCTCCAATGGTAGATTGATATGTCCAATCTCTGTTGTTCAACACATATGTTTGGTGTATATAGATAGATAGAGAGAAAGGGAAAGATGAAATATGTTCATCTAAAATACAAATACAAAATGTTGCAACATTTTCCATGGTTGTAAATTGTACTGCATCTTGAAGTGAAAAAAATATATGCAAATCATAGTACCTTCCCACTAGTGTCTGGTAATCCCAAAACATCTACCTGGCCAAAGTAACCATGAGGTGATAATATTACCACACTCAATACAATGGGTATTTTCCCTAAAAAAAACTTCCAAAATAGTTGGATCATGTGCCTCCAAAATTTATAAGACTGATTGTATCATATTCAGTGCATGGCCTGCATTATTTCCCCCATCCTTTCTCTAGTCCAATGTCTTCTATGGAATTGAAATATACATCATATTTTGTCTTTAGTGGTCAATCTTGAAGAATTTCACACTTTCTTTTAGAATCTAAACAAAGCATCTAGTGAATAAGAAGTTACCTATGATCAAAATCTTCATATAGTGTATCCTTTAGAAGGCTAGATAATATTTCCTCTACCTTGCCCTGGGACGATTGAAGCTTAGAAAGGTTATTTATGTTTTCATTTACCATGAATTTTTGCAAATAAAAGGACAAAGGTCAGATTAATTGCTCACCCAATATTCAACAGTGCATATGGACATGGATGAAAAAATCAGGATTCAGTCTTTTTGGGAGATGGGAGGAGATTGACAATACTCGAAAAGTGAAAAAATAAAAATATCATTTGAAAATGATCCAAATATGCCATATGATTTCAAATACAATATCATAGGACTTTGTTTTCATATTCAATGTGAGGTATATGATACCTATTATGTATTGGGTATCAACTATGAATAAGTGAGTTGCTTATGGTATCTTGGTTAAGCTTTGACACAAAACCAATAGAACAAGAAAACAACAAAATTTACCAGTCCTTGATAGTTAAGTCCTTGCATAAAATCCAAGAATGGTTGCATGCTTTCTCCATCACGAAAGAGATGCGATAAGAGATGTTTTCTTAAAAAATGGATTCCATTGTCAATCGATGAAGACCTTTTCATATGGGGAAAAGATACATTGAAGCATTCAAAATCCAGTTCCAATGCATATTCATCCTTGGCCATGTAGACACAACACACTTGCAAATTTCAAAAGATGATACACTACATAAAAGGATACAGACATTGGTGTGGCATAAAGGCTACTCTCTTTGTGTGTAGTGTACACATGGTTACTTGGTGAAAATTGAAAACCCTCTTAAAACTTACGAGACATTCTTCCTATTTCTACAACCCCCTTCATGGTAAACTTAAAAGAAATTAATATAGCCCGTTTTTCTAAATTTACTATTCCATTAAAGAACTTGCATATTTCATTCTTCGATTGTAATGGGTGCTAATAAGAATTGAAAATTCCTTATTATGTCAACATTTTTCCAAGAAAACCTTATGGGAGGACCAAAGGGATGCTTCCCCACATTCATGGATGGCATCCCTACTGGTTTCATGCTAACAATGAAACCTTTGAGCTACAAGCTAAAAGCACTTAAATAACAAAGCCACAAGTCTAGAGATCACACACATACACGATTTCTAAATGGTTATACTATTGTCCCCTATCCCTTTGTCCATACCCCTTGTCAAAGATATATATATTTATTTTCCAAAACATATTTGTCCTTTTCCAGGCTATGGCCCCATCAATGAAAACAATAATATCTTATAACAACACTTGGATCTATTACATGCTTAAAAAGTAATCATGGTTTATCGATGATATGGAATGTTACAGGGTGAATATTGCTACCATTTTCTTGATAACAACTCTAGCTAATGTTGAATGTTTTTGGAAGATTTACCATGTGTATACATACTGTAAAGTATCAAGCAAGATACATTAAGGAATCACAATATATTACTTAAATGACATTGGAGATTGTTTCTTAGTATGAGAACAAGTTAAAGGAATATTCAACACAAAAATAAACAAAAATCTAGATAAATCAATTTAACAAAAGCCATACCTTCTAGATAACACGTCCATAGGAATTTCATAACCCCATTTGAAGCAGAACTCTATTGCCTCATTTCATGCATGCTAGGCCAATGATCTGGCTTCAATTACAAATAGGGAAAACCACTTGAGTTTTAATAGTCCATTTTACCTAGACCTATTTTTGAAAATTCTTTTAAAACCTTCATATTACACATGTATCCTTCTTATAAATATGGCATGGAGTGTTTAAATGAAATATCATTTGTCATGGTGAACCAGAGCATCATTCATCATCCAAAGCATGCCAAAATAAATGGTGAGATATTTCATCTATCAGAATCATACAATGACAGGGTAGGGGTATGTAGGGAGACGAGGCGAAGAATCATATCGTTCATGCCAGTTGTTAACAACCCAATGGATTTTGTAATTTGAAAAAGAGGGGTCACACTAGTATGATCAATTATCACTGGGACCCCATGATAATTATGTCAGAAAACATGGACTATTGAAATTATGATGGACTATTTTTATTGTTTATATCCAAATGAGAATTACGTCAAAAAACATGGACTATTGAAATTATGATGGACTATTTTAGTTGTTTATATCCAAATGAGAATTATGTTAGAAAACATGGACTATTGAATTATGTCAAAAGGCCACTAGCCATGCTTAAGTACTAAAGAGCACATGCTTTGTTTTCTACTTCCTTGTGCTACAAAAACGTTCATCAAAATATTTAGGCACGCCACTATCATTCACATTCTCATCGTTTTGCACAGTAAATATTGGCATTTGTTGGGTCTGCACACAATGACTCATTAATACAAAACCCTCTACATTGTTTATATTTATGAAACCCCAAATTTGTAAGTGCAAACAAAGACAATTTGCATTAAAATAGAACCCATTACCCTTTTATTGATTGGCCTGGCCTTGAACTTCAGAATCTTTTCCAACTCTTCTTTCTCCAATTCTTTTGTGCTTATTACCCTAAAATATTCACCAAGAATTATATTTGGATGGATAATTCATGAGCATCATACTTCTTTTATTTGAGGTATTTATATTTCGTAAATGACATTACTTGCATTGGATTTGGGCATTCTGATGTCCAAGTGAATAGTGAAAGGAAAATTCAACAACATCTGTCCATTCAAATAAAAAAAAGCTCGAATAAATCTTATGGTATGCAATAAAATCCTATACTCATTGGCCAACAATAAAATAAAACCTGTGGACTAACATTTCATACAAATTTGAAATGGTTTCCTGTATATTTAATTGACTTGGCTATTGATCACCAACTGCACTATCCTAGAAAAAATAAAACTAGAGTTAAGTATGTGTATACATCAACATTTCTAGATGAACTTCAGAGTATGTTAATGCCAATTTTTTGGCTCATTACAATTTAAAAATCCTTATGTAGACATTGTGGTAACATCAAATCTCTTTAGAGATTTTGTGTGCCACAATAAATTTATGTTGTTGCTACTTCTAAGCAAGATGAGGAAGTTTGGACCACAATGTTTAGTTATGCCCTCCAAGAATGAGAACAAGTCCACGTAACTAGAGTCACATATGTGAATCACTAGTGGAAAGAGATCAAATTTATATAAACATGCAAAGTCGCATTAATTGACAACACTAAATAATATCAAGTACAAACATATATAATTTGAACCATGTAAATACCATACAAAAAGTCAAGTACTACAATATATAATTTGAGTTTCCAACTAAATATCCACTAATTCATAAAACATGATGATCATTGATCCCCATGACAACAATCCAACACTAGTCCATACTCTCAACAACAACATCAAGCTTTGCGACAAAAACATGAAAATAATCTATATTGATGACTTTTCCAAATACTTATCTGGCCACCGAGTGAAACTCCCTTCTCCTTCGAACAACTACATCCATTTATTTCATCAACATATGGAAGGGGGATGTTACTTGTGACCTTAATGATATTTACATTTGCATCTTTAGGACTCAGTTCCACTCCGTGGATCACATAAAGTGAGTGAATTCATCCAATGCGGGCACTAGCACCATCATATGGATCCAATAGTTTCATTTTCTCACCTTCCTAGAGTACTTCATGTCTTGATGGAATTGATGGGAACTGTTAAAAACAAAAAAGTGTACATAGATATTAGAAAACATTTATTACAATTATATTCTAAAAACATACATAATTATTGAAATAACAAAATTGAATGCACTCACCGCGGAGTCAATATTTGAAATACCAATAGGGCTTGTCACTGACTGGAAATGTGTGGGCACATCAATGTTGTCATATTTTAGATTTTTTGCGATAACATGTTTTTCTTTAATATTCTACATGTGATTTCATCATGCACAAATAAAATATTAGATCGTGGAATAAAGGATGCAAATTTATACGATGAAATTGTTGGAAGCATCCATTCCTATGATATTACTAGCTATCATCATGTTCCAAATATCGAGCAAGGATTCTATCATTTTTGAAAATCAGAAGTCACTTTCAGTTCCACATCTCATCTAGCATCAACAAGTTAGGGAAAGTAATCTACTATGTATGTCGAAATGGTATCTAGAATGAACACAAAATATTTATCTTGGCGTTTCTGTTGTAGACGAGGGTCAAAAAGCTTAGTTTTGACTAAAAGGTGACCCTGAAATTTATCATATTCTTCTGGGAAATTAAGCTTTTACATTCCTAATTGATGAAGATCACATATATAGTTTTAGGGATATAATATATCTCACCTATTACAATACATGGAGCTTGATTCATGTAGTAGATTTATGACATGTAGAGCCTAAGCTCTTCTAGCATATTTCCAGTAATTGATTACGTCTTGGATTGGATCATTCCCATGTGCATGAGGGCACTTAATAACTGGAGATTATAGGCCTTCAAGCCATGCATTGAAATTATTTTAAGTCTAGGTTCTAGAAACAATTGAAACATGTGAAATTTACTTACCTTGACATCCTTGAGATTAAGTATTCAAATCTAGAAAATATCACAGCAGGAAAATCAACACTTACTTGGAGGAGTTAAAGGCAATAATTGTGAGAAATGGGAAGTGTGTTTCATTGTCTTGAAGAGTAGTGTGCTCTCATTGTTAGAGAGGGCACATGCTTGGAAGAGAGCCTATGCATTCTATTGTTAGACCTCATATTGTGTATTTACACGCGAGGAGAAGTGTTATCAACATGTAGATATTTCTAAGTTGTTCCAATTGAGTGTCAATGCATAAAGTTTTTTGACTTTAGCAAAGTTCCTTGTTGTTCTAGCTTGCAATTCAAGTTAAAAGTTGCATCCTAGTCCAAGTTGTGGTCTAATTACTACTTTTAAACAGTGGTAGCATGCACATTCTCACAAGTCCCTTTTAGTGTAGGCATGAGGAAGGAAACTTATCATAGATGCACATGCGAGTTCATTAGGGAGGTTGTTGTTGTTTTTAACACACCAAAGCATACACACTCTGAAGTTTCTAATCATCTAATCCCAACATGATATATCTAAATTAGGGTTCACTTGTCTAAGTGATTTAGTTTCTTGCACGTGTGACAACTACATAAATAAAGCTTATAGGGTTAGAAATTGATTCTCTAGGTTTGGTTTCAAGCAACCAAGATAGCGCTGTGAGTAGATTTTGTCCTTTAGCATAGGGATTCTCTTAGCCTAGCATTGGCATTAGGATTAGGACATTCGAATATGAAGAGATGCATTTGGAGCATGAACGCCTCATTGAATTTCTCCATCACCAAAGGGAAATTTGTTTAATTTTCATCTGATCCCATGACCCAAATGGCAACCACTACTTTTCCGAATCCATCCCAAACTAATATTGATTTAATTTTTGTGAAATTTATGTGCTTATTGATCTGACTTGTTTTCCTCGACCTAATCGATAGATCAGAGGCATTATCTAGAGATACCTCGCTGGTGTTGGCACAAACCAACCCAAAGTGAGAGGAGCTTATCAGGTGACAGATCCTTTGGGTGATAACAAGATGGTAAAAAGAAAAAAAGAAATCCAATTTTATTATAAATCAATGTCACCGGAATTGTAATTCAAACTAGCTAAATCACGACTTTGACTCAGATTAGGCTGAAAAAAGAGTTTTTGGCTCAACTGAAGACAAACTCTTTTGGTTCTTAAAAATATTCTGAAACACCAATGTTGTTGTAAGGACCATACCTTTGCATGTTTCGGTGCATGTAATACACAAGAGGTTGAAAATTCTTGGCCCTTTTTTGAGTCTTTCACCATTCTTGCACCATCAAAATTTACAGTTTCTTCCTATGATTAACAAGCATTGCTATTAAAAAAAGAGAGGCTTCATGAGTGAAGTAAAATGGAAGAAAAACACCAACAAATTACAAATTCAAGTGAAGAAATGGTTGCAGGGATTGAAAATTAGCTTGCCTCATCTAAATCAATAAATCTTTCGGCCTTATTCCATGCATCAACAAGAGGTTTAATGGAGGAGACTAGGGATGACATTGTCTCTGCCAAACCATTTGTACATTTCTTTGCATGATTATAATCATCACTTGGGTTTTCAACATTTGATGTGGCTCCTATTTGGCTTCTCTAGACTTCAACATATGACAAGGAACTTTCTGTTGTATTTTTTGTCATCTTATTATCTTTAGAATTTTTGTTTGCCATATATTGAGCCATTCCTTTCACACCCAGTTCTCTACTATTTTATTTAGCCTACAAATAATTGTAAACACACAATTAGTTGGATAAACAAATCAAAATGCACAACACAATGTACACTATTCAACGAAAAATCCATATACTTACAAATATATGTTGTTTTGCTCACAACCTACCTCGACCATAAATATATCAAACCTTCACAAGTTCTCTTGCTATCTTCCCTCTTGTACTCTTTACCAAATAATATTCATAACACATAGTTGCCTTCAAATCTTTCCACTGATTGGGAGTCAAACTACTCTCCCTATCTTTTCCATCTAAAATTAATTTTCTGCATTTATGTCTCAAATTATTCATCAAAATTCCCATTCTCTGATTGTAATATTTAATGGATATCCTTGCATCAATAGTCTCAAAAATATTTTCCATTTTTTGTATCACTTGATCAACATTTCTTGGATCTTGATCTGAAAATTTTGATTTGGTAACATCCAAATGAGACCTGATTCTTGTGTCCCACTCTTAGGCCCACCTTGAAGCATTTTGTCCAGTAGGCTAGCCATCTTTTACCTCTACCAAGTAAGCCTTCTTCCCTTCTAATTTTATTTCTTTGGCTTCCCTTTCTGTAGACTTATACACAACTTGATTAATTCTTCTTCTTTTGATGAAAGCTGATACATCTTCACAACTAGAATTGGGTGATGAAAATCCACTAAGATTTGTAGATACAACATGTGTAGCTTATAACACTTTTCTTGGAAGAGATGTAATTTGTGTCTGTTCTATGGCAGGAGGTTGAACTGGTTACTCCTTTTCCATAATAGATGTGGCATTAGGTAGCTCACTAGTCTGCTCATATGTGCCTTCAAATATTTTCTTTAATTTTAAATAATTTTCTTACAAATTTAATGGTCCATATACCAATCTATCATGAATCTCTTGGACATGATCAGGTGATAAATCAAGCTATTTATCATTAGTATTGTCGGATTCATCTACATGTATTGATTTACCATTGCATTGGATTCTATGAGTTGGAATCAGTATGTCTTTGCTTTACCTTTGCCTCTGCTCATTTTTTGTACAATCCAATTTTTTGGAAACATGGTGCAACATAAGATATAAGAAATCACCATTTTTTATTTATTTATGTCTAAATCATTTTTCTTGTGATTTCCTGATTTTATCTATGAGATATGTCATATTTTATATTGGGAAACTATTACATTCTCTAGTGCTTTGATAGAAACAAGAAGATGCACCTTCAAGGCAACGTAAAGCAAGTTCATGTCAATCATCTCAGAAGTCAGGAGAACCTCCTTTTCCTAAAAAGCATGGTTTAGAAGATCCTGGAGGTGTTCCTACTTTCGACAAAGTAATGTGGCTAGATAATAGATCCTAGGTGGATTCACAAGGAACATTAGTCATCCACCAAAGTCTTCCACCTGAATATAACAACCATGATGCCTCTAGCTAACTTGTCAAGGAGTCAATGTGATTTTGTTATGTAAATAAACAATAAATAATATTAGCAACCGATAATAGAAAAGTAAATAATAATCTAATTTAGAAACTGTTACTAAAGATGTGCCCCTTCACGTGAAACAACACTAGTAGACCTATTTATTGGTTTATGATTGTAATTGTAAAGGCATCACATATCAATTGTTAAACTATATTATTATATTCTCAAATTACTAAGCACGAGAAATTGTTTGTATTTTCTAATTGGTATCAGAGCGGAAATTTGCGGACATCAAGTTAAACGATCATATAGTGAGTGATCAATAATCTTTATATATCATGGATACAACTACAAAGAATATCACTGCCATTTTTTATGAAATGAGGAATACATTGATTAATACTATAGAGACATCTATACATAAAACTATTGAAACAATTTAAAAATGTAAACATGAAAAAAACACAAAACCTGAACTTGCTAACATAATCTTGGACAAGTCAGATTAATCAAGGAATGGAAATTTGGAGGAGTTACAAGAGATTCAAACGAGTCTCCTTCTAATAATTCTAGGCCCTCCTCTCCTTGTCTTTCTCTTCATATTCCTCATTCATCATCCTCTTATTTAGATTAAGACACTTATGGGGATAAATGTGATTTTGAAGATCAATATGTATTTGCAGAGCTTGATGAATCTCATGAAGTTCGAAATAAAAAACGTCGATATCAAGAGATACATAATGAATACTCAGAATATAAAGAGAAATGACATAATGAAAATGCAGAGATTGATTATCATAATGATCCATTGAATGAATATGGATATTAACATGGACATAATGAAGATGACAAATTTGGATAGAATGAAGATAACGAAGTTGGCTAGAATGAAGATGATGAAGTTGGACATAATGAAGATAACAAAGTTGGACAAAATGATAATGAATATTCTGAAGATGATGAAGAATTGTTTGATGGAAAGGAAAATAATTCATACAAGAGATTCTACAGAGAAATGATCTTCTATCATTGTTCAGGTATTGATAATCCTCGAATTGTTATCGAAACCCCATCTAGTCCTTTCATGGGGGAAAGTGATGAGGTAACGAAAAAGTTTTAGAGTTTCCTCTCAGAACTTCCAAGCAAAGAAGATGACGTCACATATTGGCGATTAAGACAAGATGTCGATGAGATCACAATTGCTATGTCAAAGGAAGAGATTTGAGAACTACGGGTCTTAAGCCCTTCTGGGCATCAACACAATATATCGACTCCTATCTGTATTTTCATTTGAGGCTATTTCCCAACAAAATCCAACAATGAGTTCACCAATGTTTTGCATAGATGATAAGACTCAACATGCATGAGCTCAATGAGTGGAGAGACGTAGGGCCTCTCCACATTTTGGAGACCACACTAAACAACGAAATGAAAGAAGTTGATTTCAATATAATTCCTTCGCTATACGAAAAACATTGGACTTTAGTGATCGTTTGTGGACTCGGGCCATGAAGAGATGCAAATCTTCTTGGTGTCCCTTGGATAACCCTATGCATATTGCACTTAAACTCTCTTCAAAACCATGGAATAGCAAAATGTCATGGATATGCTATAACAAAGGTTGTTTCCAGGATGACCCGCATTAAGGCAAATCACGTAGCATGGCATGAAATATGGTCTCCTAAAAAACTGAATGGGTTGGATGATGGGTTCTATGTTATGAGAATTGTAGTGGAGTTTTTGAAGAATACAAATTCACACGATCCTTTACTAGTACACATTCTTTTCCACATCCTAGAATATTCTTCTTTTGGGGAAATCAAACCGAAGTTCGCTCCAAAGGCTCGGAGGCAATTAAGAGGATTTATTGGATCACTGAATAGAGATGAGAGGGATTGGATGACATAATTTTCTGAAGGGAAGTCATGCACCATAGACAATCTCCCATATTGTATTCCCATGGAAATTATTACACTTCGTGATAATGAATACCAGGTTGAAATTTTCAATAAAGTAAGGCTCGTTTTTGTGTCATCAGACTATTTAAAGGAGCATTGGAAGCATTGGAAACATATTTATTATGATTACATCGAGAGAATTGGTGGAGAAAAAAAAAGATTGAACACTCATCAATATTGTCATTTTAGTGGAAGAATCTTCCAAAAGAGGATGCATCTTGGGAGACAGAAAAGTTTCGTCAGCGATATCTTACATTATCCTTGCTTTGAGGACAAAGCATTTTTTAAAGATGGAGGAAATTTTATGTACATAAACAATAAATAATATCAACAACCAATAATATAAAAGTAGATAATAATTTAATTTAGAAACTATTACTAAAGACGTGCCCCTCCACGTGAGACGACACTAGTAGACCTATTTATTGGTTTCTGATTGTAATTTTAAAGGCATCTCATATCAATTATTAAATTATATTATTATATTCTCAAATTACTAAGCACATGAAATAATTTTTATGTTCTAGATTATGCAAACAATACACTAAATGCTAGTCCTAGAGGGCTGAATCAAGGGTTGATAAGTCAGGCTACCACTGATTGTACTGGTTTTTCTCAAATTCTGCTTCATCTTCAAGGTTTGTTTATTTGAATCGGTATTCGAGATTCAAATTGTTAGGGTTTATTTTAACACCCTATTGACATAGATGCTCTTAAGTGACTAGATTTTCCTGAAAAGTTGCAAGGAATATGGGAGCTCAAGCTTTCTTTCTATATGGATAAAAGTACTTGAATTCGAGAGCTTTGAGTCATGTTTATTTTCCCATATTTTTTTAGATTCCATGGGGAAGGTGATTTTGATTTCGGGCCTCCTTTATATAGTCAAGCTTTGAAGCATGCACTTGAAATTGGTAATCAAAAAATCTTATGGAAGTAGGTATTGATCCTCCATATAGTTAACATTACTTTTATATACTATTTTCACATTCTTCATATTTAAACCTTATAGGCCACATTAAAATTTTGTGAGGCAGGTTTTGTTTCTCAAGGTTAGGACACATGAAGAGGATATACTGTAACTGCAAAGACATCTCACTGATAATGCTATCAAGGCACAAGGAAGAGGAATTCAAACCGTAGTAGTTTCCGAAAATCATGTAATTATTTGAATTTGATAGTGACTAGGATGCACCAGAGAGTTAATTTTGAAGTTACAATGGAAAGAGAGGGCAATTGATTGTCTCTTGAGGTACCAAGTATACATTATGTATTTGAAAAGAAAAAAAAAACATTGTAGAAAGCTGAAAACAAGTAGACCATGACTAGAATAACCCACATAAAATGTATGTAGAAATGCATGAAAATAAAAATGAAAATGTTGCATATTCAATAGAGTGAAAAATGAAGGATAAATTTCATATAGAGTGTAGTACAACCATTTGGCTAATCCCATGGCCAAAACAATAAAATCTATTTGGTTAGTGAAAATTCGATCTATAAATTTAAGGTGACAAATCATCGTCATGAACATTTGCATTTCCATCAAGATCAAAATCATGATCACTCGTCTATGCATTTGCTTGATTTTCTTCCACGTCCTCATACAATAAATTGTCTTGATCATGCATTACATTCTCTCTCTCAAACTCTTCATTGGGAATCACAATTTCTTCTTCAAATGCTCTATCATCATCTTCAATTGCTTCTTCCAATGTTTCTTGTAAAATATTATATTGCCCATCGAGCATTATATCAACATATTCCATGAATTTCCTTTTCGAACAAGACTCTATTTGAATTACATATGACCATCATGGGCTTGTTACAACATCAATTAGAAATGACTGGTTAATTTGAAGAGGGGAAACATACGACTCATCGTTCTTTGATAAAATTTGATGTGTATTTACACGTACAAATCTATACTCATCATGTTGCACTGTAAATGGTTTGACCCATTTACATTTAATAATATAGGACTAGTTTCACCATAATCAACTTGAATAATTTCTTGTATGAATCCAACATAAAAGTTCTTTTCAGTGCCATGATGGAATTCAACACTAACAATACAATCACAATTTGCCTTTCCTTTGTCCTTTTCTTCCACTCTTAAATGACTACCATAGGCCCACATTCCACTAAAATGACAAGCCAATATATGTGGAGGTCGTGAAAGCTCAATTTCCTCGGTCATTATATCTTGACCTTCTTGTTGTGCATCATTGATTGCATCAAACAATCCAATCATCAAATTTTGGAAAAGAACCACCTCCGATATTCAAATCCTAAAGTCCATGCTTTCGAGATGGATGCATCCTTGTTCTGATCATATTTCCTACATAAAATACGAACATACAAGACAGTGAGAATGATAATTATAATTTAGCTATTAGATGAAATTAAATAAATAAATTATCATGTAAATAATATTTCACATGTTCCACTTATCGAATGAGGATGTGTTTTGAAGAATATAGGTGTGTATCATAGTTCTTTCCTCATGTGATAGCTTGAAGCGATATCCATTGTGTTCTAATACTTCGTCTGCAACTTTCTCGTCTTCGTCATCATCCCATACACATCGATTCACATTACTAAAATCTTTCATATATTTTGTGAAAAATCCTATGGCCTCTTGCATTGAATATCCCTCAGACATTTTACCTTCTGATTTTTCCTTACTACGAACAAACGTTTTTAGAACCTTCATATATCGTTTGATAGGATACATCCATCTTGTTCTTATCGCGCCACAATGCCCTAGTTCATATTCTATATGTATAAGAAGATGCATAGAAATATTGAATATTGTTGGTGGAAATTCTCATTCCAATAAACAAAGGACTTCAACGACCTCTCCTCTCAAATTATCAAAGTTTGAAGGATCTAACACATGGAAACTCACTCTCTTCAAGATTAGGCCCAACCTTATAATTTCCAATCTTGGCCCCTTTTCCAAACTTGATATGACCATAGTAAGTAAAATATTCTCGATTATGACATGATAGTCATGGGTCTTGAGGCCTCTTAAGTTATTATTGTCAGTTTGGCTTCTAATATTACTACTTACATATCCAATAGGAAAGTGAGCATCATGCATCAACTTTAATAATTGTGCACATTGTTCCTTTGTCCACACATAAGGAGCAATAGGTTTTCTATATTTTCCATCATCATGTTTTTCAACCCAAAGATTTTGATGAATCTTTAGTTCTTGAAAGTCTAGACGTGATGACACTGTATCATATGCACCAAAAATAGTTTATATAATAACAAAAGCTATGTTTTTCTTAGTATGCATAAAGTTGACGATATGCCTAATGGACATGTGCTTAAAGTATGACAACTTATAGAATATGCACAATCGTTTTACAATGCTATCATTAAGTGGATCATTTTTACTACCACAAATGCCACCACTATCAATAAACAACATTATTTTTTCTGCATTCTCAATAATATATTTGTTGAAATATTGTAACTGCAAAGAATATTCTAATTATTATTGAGTTATTATCTTATAGATCAATCTCCTTTTGTGGATTGATCATGTCGGGACTTATGTATGACCAAATCCCCTTTTGTGGATTGGTCAAATCCTAATTAAATGATGCTAATTGAGAAGTCGGCCTCTAGGGATAATTAAAGTGGCTTTAGCCACTAGTTGGAGAAGTCATCCCTGCCTAATGAAGAGACACCATCCTAGCGCTCCTCAACTAGTATAAATAAGAGAGGCTAGCGCCTCATTCTCTCACTCACTCAAGTCACTCATCTAGTGTGCAAGTTTGAAGGAAGCTGCAATTGCCGGAAAAAGGAGAGAGAGGCACATTGTTCAGTCTTGGATATTCTCTAGTGTTTAGTTTATTATCTTGACATTGTATTGACAATCTATATTAAGGAAGTTTTTGTTGGGTTTTCTTCCCCATGAGGGTTTCTCAGGATAAATGTTGTGTACCTTGTGATTGTGTTTCTTTCAATGATCCTACTTATGCTATTATTGTCTAGTAAATTGAAAAGAACTTAATAACAACTCTAAATTTAACATGGATCAGAGCTTGACTGAATAGAACACCTTTCATTAGGTAATAAAAAATGTCATTGTTGTCGTACAAGAAAATTTGGGCTTTTTGTTGGAAGGGAATTTCAACTTAAAAACCATTTAGGGAAGTGCGCTCTAGCCTAGCGAACTCATTGGAAACTTGAGCGCACCTTTTCAGTGGCCAGAGCCTCTGGAAAGTGAAACCCTAGTTTTCACTGGTACTTAAAAACTAGAAAACCAGGAAACCAAAACCAGTACTAGAAGTACCGGTCCGGATTTGTGCAGGCCCAGTTTCAAGGGGTAAAATTTGGATTTTCATAAAATAGATTGCACCAGCTTACTCGCCCCAGCCAAGCACACATCCTGGTAAGTTCATATTTAATTTTTGAGCACTTTCAATTTTTGGTCATTTTCCCAACTCCAGGTCAAGATGTCCGCAAGCACCAAGCTTGTTGATGAATTATAAGGTGTGAAATTTTTTTGCCTGGAAGTACAGGATTGCACTCATTCTTGAAGAGAATGACCTTGCAAAAATTCATCAAGGAAAACGTACAAGAACCTGCAGATGCTGCAACTAAAGCAAAGTACTAGAAGGATATGGTTAGGGCCAAAGGAATCAATGCAGACTCCATTAAGGATCACTTGATCCCTCAAGTGTCTTCAAAGAATACTCCAAAATAAATGTTTGATTCCCTAACCAGAATGTATGAAGGAAGGAATATCAACCGAAAGATGAATTTGAGAACCCAACTCAAGAATACAAAGATGGAGAAAGGAGAAACCATTCATGACTATTTCTCTAGGGTTTCACAATTCAAGGAACAACTAGAAGCAATTGGAGACAACTTAGATGAATATGAACTCATAATGACAACTCTTAATGGTCTCACAAGACCTTGGGATGCCTTCATCCAAACTCTCTGTGCAAGAAAGGAGAAACTCCAATTTGACAGTTTTTGGGAAGAATGTGTTCAAGAAGAAGCAAGAGTAGCTAACTGAGAAGCAGTACTGCTGAGGGATGCAGATCAAGCCCTAGTTTCTCATGCTAAAGAAAGAAGGAAAAGGTCTCACTTCCAGAAGGAGACCCACCTACATAAGGAATCTCACTCCCCAAAGAGATTCACCCATTTCCATAAAGATTCTCACCCTCCAAGGAGATTCCAAAAGTTTCAGAAAGGTCAAAGAAGAGAAAATGATTTTTCCTCTTATCAATGTTACCATTGTGACAATATGGGACACATTGCTAAGAATTGTCCAGCTAGAAGAGAAGAATACAAGAATAGAAATAACAAAAGACACCATGCCCATGCAGTTGAAGATGATGAGCCACCCACAAAGATGACAAAAGAAAAGATTGAAGACTATGTTTTATTCTCTGCCCTCTCAGGACTTGTGTCACCTAGAGAGGACACTTGGCTCATAGATAGTGGTGCTTCTAAGCACATGACAGGTTAGAGAGACATCCTCTCTAGCCTCACAGAAAAGAACTTTCCCTAGAAAGTCACACTCGTAGATGATTACCAGTACCCTAACAAAGGAGTGGGAGAATCCACTTACAAACTTGATTTAGGGACCCCAATGAAGATGAAGGATGTACTCTATGTACTAGGTTTGACAAAGAACTTGCTTTATATCTCAGCTTTAGATAAGAAAGGCTTCATGGTTGCATTCATAGATGGTGAAGTCCTTATGTGGCCTAAAGGAAAAACCATAGAAGATGAAATTGTTATTAGAACAGAAGAAGGTGTCCTATATAAATTAAAAGGTCACTCAAATGTAGCCTTGACTCAGTCCATTGAGAGTCCATCTGAACTTTGGCATAGAAGACTAGCTCACATCAACTACAAAGCCTTACCATATGTAAGCAAGGTAGTGACAAGTCTACCATAATTCAAGGTTGATCATGAAGGTGTGTGCAAGGGATGTGCGCAAGGAAAGAACATAAAGAATC
>SNQJ01S0004939.1:144357-158610 GCA_010110895.2 Picea sitchensis | reverse complement strand
ATTCTCATCAAGGACAATACATATTATATTACATCAATCATCAATCAATCAATCGTTTGACATCAATCAATAACTTGACATCAATCAATGACATCAACCAATCAAACCATTGGCATCAATGACAACATGATCCAACAGTCTTACGACTGAAGGGGAGCACTCTTTTGTGGTGGAAGATGTTGCTACCAATTTTGAACATGGTCATTGATGATGTGTCATGGGAACTATTCTAAGGATGGTTCCATGAAAGGAATATTTCTGAGTAATTCCTTGAGCATCAACTCGATGAGTTCGATGCCTTGCGACGAGGTAGCCACATGGTGCCCAAGTACGAGGCCCATTTTGGAGTTGTTTCGGTATGCTCCGCATCAAATTACCTAGAAGCTTAAGGTCAAGAAGTTTGATTTGGGCATTATTGTTAGAATTCAAATTCTACTTTGAGTACAATGGATACTAGACCAAAGAAAGTGTTGGAGTGTGGGGAGCCACATTACCAGCACTACTTCCCAAAGGAGAGGGCCAAAGCATCTGGATCAGCCAGACCCACTACCGTGGGAGTTTTGGGCAAGGTCCATCGGATTCATGTAGTGGTGAATAACTTCCATACAAAGAACCAATCAACTATGCTCTAGATGTCAAGTACTGTCGTTGACTAGAACCTTAGGTTTGATAAATCCTGGTGCTACCTAGAGATTCAATTTTGGTGCAGCGCTAAAAAAAGAGAGATTAAGTTAAAGACAGTCGAACATGATGAGTTTAGCTTTGTAAAGATGGCTTTGGGAGCCAAAAAAAATGTTGGAGGAAGGGTTATGAGTTATACCCTTAATCTGGGATATTTTTTCACCAGGGTCAACCTGTATGTCACAATATTAGGATCTTATGATGTTGTGATTGGTATGGACTAGAGGGAATGGCATGAGGCAGTACTCAACCATAAGAAAAAATGGTTGATCTTGGTCGATGATGAGGGATAGAGACGTGTGATTATAGGTCAGAACTAGGTATTTTCCCTGAGGTTCATCTCTTCCTTGTAGCTACAGAAGAGCATGCGCAAAGGGTGCAATATTTATGCGATCCTTGCATTAAACAAGAAGGGAGTAGCGGAAGGTCTAGAACACGTTTCGGTGGTGAAAGATTTCGAAGAATTTTTTCCAGAGGAGTTGCCTGGGATGCCACCATAGAGGAAATTAGAGTTTACCATACACCTAAAATCGAGGACTGAACCAATAGAAAGAATGGATTATGAGATGTCGACCTCGGAGCTATAGGAGTTTAGAATGCAACAGAAAGAATTGCTTGACCTGGGACTGATACGTCCAAGTGGGTCAACGTGGGGTGCACCTGTTATTTTCTTCTGACAAAAGGATTGGTCGTGGAGGCTCTTCATTGACTACTGTCAATTGAATAAGGCAACGATCAAGAATCAATATCTATTGACCAGGATAGATGATTTGCTTGATTAGATGAAGGACGCGACGAGGTTCTCAAAGATCAATTTGCGATCAGGGTATCACTAGTTATGGATCAATGAAGATGATGTCCCTAATACTACCTTTAATATGAGGTTTTGACATTACAAGTTTACAGTCTTACCATCTGGACGGACGAATGCCCCAGGGGTATTCATGAGTTTGATGAATAGGGTGTTCTGCGAGTACTTGGAAAAGTTTGACCAAGTATTCATTAATGATATTTTTATTTACTCTCAGATGATGGAGGAGCATGAAGAGCACTTCCGCTTGGTGCTATAGTTCTTACGAGAGGACAATTTGTTTGGGAATCTTTCCATATTCTCATTCTATCAATCAAAGATTCGTGTTAATTAAGAATACCATCTCACAGTAAAGTTAGCGTCGTGGTTCTAGCTAAGGTCAAGGCTATTATGGAATGGCTGAAATGCAGAAGAATTAGCGTCGTGGTTCTAGCTAAGGTCAAGGCTATTATGGAATGGCCTAGACTGAAGAACATCACATAAGTATGTATCTTCATGGGTCCAAAAGGATACTATCGAGGTCATTGAGGGATTTTAGAAGATAGCAAATCTGATCACAGAATTGCAGAAGAAAAACAAGAAGTTTGTTTGGACCGAGAAATGCGCGGAATCATTTTGGAGGCTCAAGGAGCTGTTGAAAACCACACTGATACTAAAGGTCCCTGACATGGACACAAACTTCTTGGTATGAAATGACGCATTCAAGGAAGGCTTAGGTGGAGTCTTGATGCAAGACCGATGAGTGATCGCTTACATCTCAAGGAAACTGAGAAGGCATGAGGAGAGTTGTGCGATGCACTATTTAGAGTTTTTAGCCATCGTATATGCTGCAAAGGTTTGGAGACACTACCTTGTTGGAATAAAATTTGAACTAAATAATAAACACTGTGGAATACAACACATCTTTACACAAAGAGACCTGAATGCGCAATAACGGCATTGGTTGGAATTCCTTAGCGAGTACGACTTCAAGATCACTTACATAAAAGGAACAACGAACCAAGTGGCAGTTGCATTGAGTCGGAGACCACCCATATTTTTGGTGATGCCTCTTCAGATGAATCTACATGAAAATATTCTAACTTTACATCGTGGCGATGACTGGTACAAAGAGGTCGAGATATTTATCGGTAAAAACACATTGATGGTATGAAAATTTGAAGGATTTACATTTGACGATGATGGATTATTGAGGTTTAAAAATCAGATTTACGTACCACCAAAAGACGAGTTGAGGATCTTGATCCTAAGTGAGGCTCATAGAGAAGTTTACATGGATCACTCAGGAATCATGAAGATGAGGGTAAACCTTAAACCCTTACTCTTTGGGAAGTGAATGAAGGAAGACATAGTCAACTATGTGACCAGATGTCTAGAATGTCTGCAGGTAAGGGTTGAACATAGACACCCAACAGGATTACTACAACCACACGCTATTCCAGGATTGAAATCAAAGGTTATTTCGATGGATTTTATTGTTGGATTTCCATTGACAACAAGGAGAAACGACTCAATTTTTGTAGTAGACACTCTAACGAAGAGTGCTAACTTTATTCTTGAGTTATGTCGTTGCGTGTCATGTCGACCGTAGCTATGATGTGGTGAACAAGTATTTTTGTGGCAAAAACTGCATAAGAGTTCGATCAAGTTCATAAAAGGGGATAAACTATCTCCTATGATATTGTGGAAAAGAAAGTCATGTGGCCTGATGACTAGCCACGTCTGATTCTTGAGGTGTATGCACGATGTATTTCATGTCTTTGTTGAGACTTTATGATTAGTGATCCTACACATGATTTGACTTGAGCACCTTGCGGGTGTCAGGTGAGGGTGTGATCACGGATGAGCCAATCCTCACCTTGGATCATTGCATTCAACAGCTACGACGTCAAACATTGGATGAGGTCATGGTCCAGTGGGAAAATTCCAGCCCGCACTCAGTGACCTAGGAGGACGCATATGATATGTTCCAACAGTTTTTATTTTTGTTTGACAGATAGAATTATGATACTATGATACACATTATTTCAGAATTATTACTGTGAAACTTTGGGATAAAGTTTAGACCAAGAGGGGTGTATGTAACATCCCTCTCTTGCACACTAAGAAAACTTATTCTTTGAGGACACTTGATCGGGATTATTATTCTATTAAAACATTGATTTTGATTATGAGGTGTTATGGGTTGATGACATGTTGTTTTATTGCATTGACATAGACAGGTGTTATTGATTCGGTTTTACTAATTGTGCGGGATTTTGGACCTCAAGGATGCATAGGCATCGATGGAACCCCTTGGACTACGGATCGAGTCGGGGAGTGAACCATTCGGGTTTGATTGTTTTATATATGATATTAGTGCATCTAATTAGATGATATGATTATGGATATGTTGATGACATGATTCGTTGATAATACATGCTAGCGATATTTTGCTGATAGAGTCACATGTAGAGTAGAGGGGTCACGCATGACTATCAGATATGTTGAGGTAGAGGTGTGGAAAACAGCCCTAAAACAACCTATTAGCACTCCTGTCATGGCTCAAACTATAGGTTGATGATTACCTAGTTCAAGAGGACCCATGATGTCATGAGGGAAGATTGCGAGATTCGCTCATGATGATTCTAAGGGGAACACAATAAGACGGGGTCCTTATTCCTTAGAGGCCCTTAGTCTCCCACAAGTTCACCTGGTGGAGTATTGACTCCAGGGGTTTTTTATGTCTACCAAGTCAGTCAAGAGGCGAGTGGCACCCTTGGAGCATGTGTTGCATCTTGAAGGGCACGTGATGCAAGAAAAATAGAAAGAGGCGAGTGGCACCCTTGGAGAACATGGTGTGTCCTGAAGGGCACATCGCGCAAGCGAAACAAATGAGGTGAGTGGCACCCTTGGAGCACCCAGTTCATCCTGAAGGGAACGTCACATGGTTAATGATAAATAAATGAACCCATATGGCCTTCGGACTATTAACATGATAAGAAATTTTAAAACAAACTCTCTAATAAAATGTCTCCCAGCACGAAAATTAAAGTCTACGTCTAAATTATACTAGTGAAAAAATTTTCTCTATCCTTTCACTAAATAATAAAAAAAGGAATTTATATAAATATATAAAAATAAATAAAAATAATTGTTTTATTACATTATGGTAAATTAAAGTTTATTAATTAAAAAGGGAAAAGGGAAAAAGTTAATTCCTACACCTGCCAAAATGAGTTCTAAATGAAAAGGGGAAAGAGGGAAAATCTAAAATATTAGGAAACTAGGAAAAGAGGGAAACATAAAAAGAAAAATGAAACACAAGGGAAAAAGAAGAAATTCAAAGTTAATAAGGTATCTATGAGTTAATAACTTTCTAATTTTAAACTGATTAGCTAATTAATAATGGGGAGTCATTAAAACTTATAAGAGAATTTGGGTACAACTAGGAGCGATTCTAGATGGGGAGTTGTTAAAACCTGTAAGAGAAATTGGGGACACCTAGGAGCGATTCTAGGAGTGACTCTAGGTGGGTGAGAGAAATAAGGGTAATTAATTAATTAAAGAAATTAATTTAGGGAGGAATGAAGGGGATGGGTGACACTTGTATGGGGAGGATTTTTAGGAATTAATTTTTAAACATTAAATAAAAAGGGGTTTTGGGTAAAGTTTTTGAATTGGCAAATATATATAATGTAGGAAGGAGGAGGATAAAGGGACTCTTATGTTTTCCTTAACATTACATTGCAAAAATATGTACTTGGCTAACTTATCTTGTGGGAGTTGGGATAGCCAGCTCAGTGAGGAGTGGTAACTTTTCCTTGCGAGGCGAGCTGGGAGCCTGTTGATTCTCTGGCTAATGTGCGTGGTCCCTTTTGTGGCTCGGGTGGATAAGTGGAAAGAAAAATACCCCTAGCGTTGGCTGGGAGGTATCAGTCAATTCTCATTGGTCGGCAAGTGGGAGTTTCACAGAGCGCGCAAGACATCAGCTCAGAGCAGACGTTTGGGCAATGGTACGCTTTTGTTATTCTTTTGCATGGTAGATTGTAGTATGATTTATAATTGGGATCCACATGTTTAATTAGGTAAGAAAATTGATTGTCTTAACATTCTAGTTGTTGACTGAATTTTTCTTTATCCCTTAGCTTAATGTTTGAATAAATCCCTTGGCCTTCAAATTCTTACATATGTTTGAATGACTCCCTTGGCCTTTGGTGCCTGATTGTGATGATTGTGGTTGTTTGATTTCCATCCTTAGCTCATCATTCCTTGCCTGAGCAGTCATCTAGAATGTAAAAGATTTAAATTCAATCTGTTTTTTATGTTGGCATCTTGAAAATGGAAAAACCTTTAAATTTTCTAAGTCTGCTATTTTATATTTGGTATGATGGAATTGGATAAAGGTTTTATGTTTTTCTCTGTGTGTGTTTTACATTTGGTACCCTGGTAAGAAAAAAAAAAAAATTTGTTTTCTTGTATGCGTTGGTCTTGGCATCCTGACAGTGAAGAAGGGAACCCATAGTTTATTCATTACTTTCTGGCTACATCTCATTTTTACCTTTGGGGTGATTTTCCCCTTGAAAAAGATTGTCTTGCACTTAAGAATTTTCATTTTAATTACCTTGCTGTCTGGTAAATTTACCCCTCTCTTGAGTGCATTTCCTTTTATTTCTAGTCCGATTTTTTCCCTTGTTGAAGGTTGGATTATCCTTTAAAAACTTAGAGTGTTTATTCCTCTGAATGCTCAAAATTTGAAAATTAATTGATGCTGTGTTTATTCCTGTGAATGCCCACGAATTGCAAATTACTTAACACTACATTTTTCCGAATTACCAACCACATTTTTTCCTTTCGAAATGCTGATTGATTTCCCATGATTTTTACTATTTAAAATGAACGAATGAGTTTTTGTAAACGCCCATGAACTGATGTTAAATCACTTGACTGGATTTATTATTACACGCGCACAAATTGTTGTTAAAAATGATGACTGTGTTGGTTCCTTAATTGACCTTGACTTGGCCTTGATAATGTGATTGAAATTGCAATAAATTACCACGAATTGGCCTTTAAACTATTACAACATTTTTCCCTTAGCTGGTGTCTATGTTTTGTTGCCGATTGACCACTTCTTGCCATCTAAATTGTAATGCATTATTGGGAATGGGCATGAGTTGCCACCACTGTGTACTGGATGTTGCTGAGATGTGATAGAGCTATTTTGTTGCCTTGAAAATCGCCTTGATTACTGTTAATGATATATTAATTGTCTTCTTACAGTTTTATTAATTTCCCTATCATTGTTATATGGATTGTTACTATTACCTTAATTGCCTTGCCATTGCTTTAGTAATTGTTATGTTAATTAACTATTAATCAGATTGTCATTGTTATATTACTCGTTATGATAACAATGATGAGAATGGCCTTGTTATTTTGCTATTAATTGTTTGTTAAGTGTTATGTCAACTACCTTGTTATTTGTTATATTAATGGTTAGGTAACAACTATGCTAATTGCTTTGTTAATTGATACAGTGAAGTTAATAGTTACCAATTTCCTTCTCATTATTAATATGATAGGTAGTATTGTTGGTTCGGTCAATATAGATAGAGCACATTTCAAGATATAATTGTTCATCAGTGTTATAATGGTAGCATTCTACCATAAAATCATTAATGTTGTTAATTAGGTTGGTGGCTAGTTGGATGGAGATTTCGATTAATATGAATTACCCATTTACACTGTGATTAATGATTAAATAGTTTAGTAAGTATTGACCCAAGTAGAGGTTAAAATCACTAAATTAAATCGTAGTCAATGATTGAATCATGATGCAAAATTGATGAACTGATTCGTAATTGATGTTATTGATTGAATTTAATGACTAAGGTATAATGTAGAATGGACAATTGGATTGTATGTAATGTTAATATGGTGTTAAGTTAAATACTGATTTATAATTTAGACTTGATAAAATTAGATGGATATTCTATGCCAAAACAATTTGCAACTTGACATACCCCATTAGAATGGAACCCATGTTAAGTTAGAATGTAATCATGGACCGGTTAGCTTGAGTGATTGGTGGGGTTTGGGACGATGTCGTGTGGGTTGGAGTCACCCCTTGTCTTCGTCCTCTTATGTCACCTTTTGTGTGGGGGTAGGTATAGTTTCCCAGTCACTGTTTGGTTGCTAGTGCGTTAGATTTTTCTAGAGTTCTTAGTCTGGATAGCTTATGTTTGTGCCAATATTATTGATGCATATATCGCCTAGTAACGACATGATTCCTGATGTGGGGATCATGGTGCGCCCTGTGGGATAGCGGTGAACGAGACCTTGGCTGGAGTCGGTGCATTCTGTATGAGTTTATCAGGCCTTGCAAGTTGCTTGGCGCATGGATTGAATGCCTTCAGGCATTAGGTTCACGTGCCTTGAGGTTCTTTTCTTTCTCGTCTAGGCCATTGTGTAGGGATGGGGAGGTTGTCCCTCAACTTGTAGGTGTGGTCATTCTTTGTCGGATGAGTAGTCGATCCTCCTTCTTAGTCTGTTCATTTTTTCCCAGTTTCCCTCATGCCTGTGCATATCATAGGACCTAGATATATAATATCAATATCACTCAGTATCCAACTTATCATAGGACCTTTGCACCATGGAAAGCCACGACAATTCCAAAAAAGTATCCCAAGTGTCCCAAATTCCTATTTATTATTATTCTTCTGGTCTCTATCCCTAACAATAGATTTTTTATTTCTAATTATTTCCCATTTTCCTTCTTTCCTAGCTTCTTTTACCTTTTGAAATTCCTTCCTTAATTCATCTTGGTGTTCGGGAATGAGGTCTTCATTTATAAATATTCCTGACCCTTTTAATCTCGGAGATTTAATAAGTATTATGTATTTATGGTCATTCCAACTTACTTTGACATGGATCAACCTCTCTTTGTGATCAATTATTTTTCCTAGACTCTTTGCTTCTATGAGGTAAGTTGTATCGAGTTGTGATTTATTTTTTAATTCTTCTTTTACTATGCTAGTGTATCCTCCTCTTGTTGTTCTTTTATACCAAAAATTATGAGGTTCAAGGCTCTTTTGTTACTCTCATGGTCCAATTGGATTATCTTATTCATTCTCTCTTTGATGGGTTTGGTATCCAATTTGTTTTCCATATTACTCAGGGTCAAATTGTTGGTTAGTTTTTCTTCTATCTCTTTAATCCTATCTCTCAAGTTGTGATTTTCTTCAACCCCTCTTTGTTGGGTTGATTGTTTATGCTTTTTCATTTATTTAATTCTATCCTTCCTTGTCTACAATTCACTCTTGAACCCTAAGAATCTATCCTCTATTTGAGTTTGAATGGTATCTTTAATTTTTTTATCAATCATTGAGTCTAGCTCTATTTAGAGTTTTACGTCTCTTTCTTCACTCCTTTTTTCTAATGTTTCTAACTCTATTTGGATTTTGACATCTCTCTCTTCTCTTTTTTTTCCTAGTGATTCCATATAATCGTAGAGGATCTCTAGGGTGATTTTGGGGGTCCTCCCCTTGTTAGGCTGAGTCTTTGGAATACGTGGTGGAGTTCTCATAGAGAAAAGAATAGAAAAATGATGTAACCGTTATTATTATGGACTCACTTTATCTCTCAAATCAACTTTTACTTACGAAACTTAAAATAAATAAATAAATAAAATATATTTAAATATCTTTACATAAAATTAAAATTGAATCAAAGTAAAAAGTGACTCACCTCATTTCAAATGTCCAAATGATCAACCCTTTGCAGAAGCCAAAAATAATTTCTAAAAACAATAGAGAAGTTGAGAGAAACTACAAAGATTATTCTCGGTAAAAAGGTAAAATTTGTAGAGACTATTCCCATTCAAAACCCTAGATATATAATCTTAGAAATAAAATATCTCCTAAAAAATTGGGCCTAATGGTTAAGAACATGTGTTTCCTCTTAAGAGGTCACAAGTTCAAATCCAAAGGGGGGTAGGGTATGTATACCTCCGTAGACTTTACCAGTCAAATCACTGGGCGGAGGGGGCTTCCTTTGTCCCACAAACAAGGGAGTCTCATACACCAAATTTGTGTGGCTTGGTCGTGACCTTAGGGGTCCCTTGTCCCACAAGCAAGGGGGTCTCATACACCAAATTGGTGCATGGTCGTGACCTGAAAAATAGATTATTATTATTATTAATAAACACAGAAGTAAGTATTATTCGGGTTCAGAACCCTAGATATGTAATCTGAGAAATAAAATATTTCCGTAAAAAAAAATAGTATTATTGGTGTTGAAAAACCTAGATAAAATAAATAAATAAAGAGAAGTATTATTCCTGTAAACCTAGAAATATTACCGCAAAGAAGCATTATTCCTTCAAAACCGCGGAGAAGTATTATTTCCCTTCAAAACTGCACATAAAATAAATAAATAAAGAGAAGTACTATTCCTGTAAACCTAGAAATATTACCGCAAAGAAGCAGTGTTCCTTCGTAACCGTGAAGAAGTATTATTTCCGTTCAAAACTGCAAAGTTATTCCCATTCAAAACCACAGAAAAATATTAAAGAAATATTATTCTAGTTTAATACAGCAGAAAAATATTATTCATTGTATTGTTTATATGATGCGAATGTTATTTGAATATAAAAATTGTATGTAAAATAATTAATGTAAACAGATTTAACAGATTTAGGACACTTTAGGTTGCTCTATTTGTGTGCACGTGTAAAAGCATAGTTTGGATAATGTAGGTTGCTCTATTTGTGTGCACATGTAAAGGCATAATTTTAGTAGACACTTAAATTCCCAAATTACTCATATAAACTAAGGTCAAATTGCATACCATACGGCCTCTCCTTTCTCCCATTTTTGGGATTGACCATATAAATCTTAACTACTAAAAATTTGGATATTATATTGCATATAATACGTATGGTTCTTTCTCCCATTTCTTGCATTCAACATATAAATCTTGAATCCCAAGAAAACAAGATATTATATATTTATTTTAAATTTTGGGGATATATTTATAAGTGGGATATAGATGCAATATTTTCCATTTGGGTGGAATATGTGAATTATTTTAACATTTCATTAAAATTTGATATGATTTATTGTTTGTATACAATACAATGCTTTTAGTTGTTAACATATGTATTTTGTTATTATAATTAGTGAGTAAGATCACGAATTATGGTATAGGATCTAGTGTGAACTTTTTATTTTATAGGAGGAATGTGGACTTAATGATGATTTAATGAAACAAACTTGATTTTGGACAACTTCGCAACCCTAGTCGAGGCTTGAGAATAAAATTAAGATAATATGCCCTCTTCAATCCTTTTAGGGATCATGATTTTAAGAACTAGGTGCAATAATAATTATTTCCATTACCCAAACCATAGTTTTATATGTATTAATACTTAGATACAAGTCTAATTTTTGGAATTAAAAAAAACTTGAATAGGGTAGCACAAGCTTACAAGTTGAACATTTATCTAATCCATTTTTGGGGATTCAAAAGACATGAATAGGGTAGCGCAAGCATATAAGTTGAACATTTATCTATTACTTTTGAATATGGATCAAATTTAAGGATTACTCCATATTCAAAACCACTTCCACCCTCAGGTGGAAATCGATCTTTCTTCTATTTCTTGAATACTTCGGGCATAGATGGAGATTCGCTAGCAAGTGGAGCACTAAGTTGCACAACCTACTCTAAGGAAATATCCAATGTAGTAAACTTGACAGATGACATAGATGGAAATAGTGGTGGGGGTGGGTGTCATACAAGTGCATCCACTGTGGATGTATGTGATGGAAGAGGTGGTGCAAATAGGTGGCTTGTGGGTGCATCCAATAAGGATGGATGGAATAAAAAATGTTGTGAGGATGGGTAGCGATGAACCCTCATGGGCTATAGAAGTGATGGAATATAGCTTGTCCACCATGGGCTGTAGAAGTGATAGAATATGGCTTTTCCTCCATGGGTTGTAGAAGTGATGGAATATGGCTTTTCCTCGAAATAGGTAAAATAAAGTTCATGGTTGGCTTCCCAAGCACTATAATATTTCTATAATTGGTGAAACTATGAACATTTTTCATACCTATTAATAATATCCTAGGTGGACATTGCTTTCCAATCCATGGTCTAGTAGCCTATAGAAACAAAACAACATATAAATTTGAGGATTCTAAGAAGTAAAAAAATCACGATGGTGAATTTATCAAATGTGACACATACATGTGTATGGGGTACACTGAATGAGCAAGCTTCTTCTACTATTTCATCAACGATAGATATTGATGCATCTATCGGTGTAGATACATTCGTAGAAACTACAAAAAATCATGCAATATATCGAAATAAATATATAGAATACTATATAAATATATAGCGATGAAAAACATAGATATGGTTAAGATAATATACTCCATGAGTCTCTAGGTAGGCCCATAGCAATTCTTCCCACAACTTGAGAATCTATGAGGCTCACATGAATGAGTACTCTATCCATGTTCCCTCTCCTACTTCCCTATGAATGTCCAACACAATCTTCTACATGTACCTCCTAGCGATATAGTGAAAAAAAATACCATGTTTCACTAAACTACCAGTCAAGGTTGAGAGATCTCCATATGGTTACTACAATCCCTCTTCCATGGGGGAAATTGGGTAGGGGGTTAGGCCTTTTCCTCGGAAAATACCTAAAATGGGACCATTCCTAACATGCTCTTGGTCCAGACCCTAGACACTAGAAATCAACAATGTCAAAGTAGTTTACATTGTGACTCAAAACAAATTCCGCCCATAATTTTCTCAAAAAATATAAATGAACCTCCCTATTATTGCCGGAAGGTTTATCAAACACCATGAACCACCTATCCATCCAATTTTGAATAATTTGTTGGTGGATGCACCATTTAATAATTTTTTGTTTTGTGGTGATAGGTGGTTGTTGTCCATATCAAGGATCAATAAAAATATACACCAACTATTGTTTTGAAATACTCAAGTCACTAACTTGGTTTCTATTCAATCTAGTCCTATAAACTTGAACATACTAGATGTATTTTGAGAAATAGTAGTTAATTTTCTTTGGGAACATGCAATGGATTATACAATGGCATCCAATGCAGTGGCCAACTAAAATTTGTTAGGTTCTATTATGTCCCTTAATTCATGGATAAGAAACATCAATGTGGCCAACCCCTCATCAATCTATATGTTTATGTTTGATGACTATGGTGTGTTGGGGTTGTTTCGGTCTTGGTATTCTTTTGTATTTTTTTCATTGTCCTTGGGTTCCATCCTAATAATATCTACTATAATTTAATATGGCCTGACATCAAACCAATCAGATCATGAAGCCAACTCAATCAACTAGTAGAAATTTATGGTGGGTGCACGAAAGACCTAACCATCATACCTATCATATCATGAAGCCAACTTAATCAAAAATTAAAAATATATAATAACTCAACACATTTTAGCTCCAAATTGAAACTAAGAAAAATAGATAGCTTTGGATCATATTGGGTTAATCAAGAACTAAACAATACCTTAAATCCAATTTACAAATTACAAGAACAAGTGAAGGTGATCCGAAATGAAATTTTCCACAATAGTTAATAAAGTAATTAGAGTTCACAAGATCAATCCAATAAAATAAATTGAAGGTTTCTACAATATTTAACAATTTTATCTACTATTCACTTAGAAGGAAGTGCTTGAATGAAATAAATATTACCAAAATATTACAAAAATTAGATGGATAATTCATTAAATAATTACTAGAACAATTAAGGATCACCACATCATTTAATAGATTCTACTACAAAAACACTAAGCACGGTGTGTAATCGCAAATGAAAATTCTCCCTTCTCCCCTTACGAATTGATGGCCTTGCAAAGCTTTTTGACTATATAAGTATAACTGGGATAATCTTGACCTTTCCCAATGGGCCCTTACCTTTGCCCCGCTACTATTCCCTTTGTAACTAGGCACACCCCTATTGTCCCTAATGCCCCACTTCTACCAAACCTTTAACCTGGACTTGGACCCTAATCTTCCAATGCACATATCCGTTCACCAAGGCCCCACATCTATTGCACCTTAATTCTATTGTGGTGGATGGTAAGAGGATGATGGATTTTCTTGGAGATGATTATACTTGGAGGGAAATTGGAGAGGCAAGTGGTGCTTTGCTAGTCTGCAATTAAATAGCAACAAAAATTATACCCTTTCCTCAACTTTTTCCTTTAATTAACTATCAACAGATTAGTAGAAACTTATGAGTTGTTTTCCTCATTATGCACCTATCTACTTGTTAGGGCTTGTGATATCTTAAGTCTCGCCCTGAGTACTGAGAGGTAATTAATCATTATGAAAAAAAACCATAGCTATAAATTAAACTAAATAAAACCATAACTATAAATTAAATTAAGTAAAGAATGATGAAAATGAATAATCGTTTATTTAATATATCACATTGAGAAACTATTACATGTTTTAAAATAGAACATTGCTAATGAAATCATTGCACTTAATGAAATTAAAAAAATAATATAAAATATATAGAAATGAAAACAAAAGAGTACATCAGGGTCAATCATTACATGCACTACTGGCAGTAGGTAAAAATTAATGGCAAAGTTTTTATACACTGATACCATATTTCAAAATAATATAATTAGTAAATGAGAAAAGTCAAGTTGGATTCAAACACATAACTCAGCTTAAAAAAATCTTAAAAGCTTTAAAAATACAC
>SNQJ01S0004939.1:54385-139784 GCA_010110895.2 Picea sitchensis | reverse complement strand
AGTCAGCCTTCTATTTTTAGATCAGGTGGTATCAGAGCATAGTTTGTTTTGCTCATGTATTTGCCATTGATAGCTTGAGATTTAGTTGTTGGTATTTGTGCAAGTTTTGTGTTGATGTTTGATATCTTGCAAGGATGGAGGAAGCTTCAAATAATGATAGTTCTCATACATATTCATTATCTAATTTCTTTGACAAAGAGATGTTGAAGGATATTCTAACCATGAGAGATGTGATGAAAAAGATGTGTGAAGATAGAAATGAGAGCATTTCCCTTGAAAAGCAGTTGATGGCCATGAAGGAGGAGAAAGACCAGCTTCTTGCAAAGTTGCATGAGATGGAGATTCAACTCCATGAGGCAAAGGAAACCCTTACAAAGAACATGCATGAACATGAGGTATGCAATGTTAGTTTATCTTATAATTCCTCTGAAGATGAATGCTTTGGTGTTTTTGAAAATCACACAAGAGGAATAGGGTCCAAGTTATTGTTAAAAATGGGCTATGAAGGTAGAGTTTTGGGAAAGCATGCACAAGGCATTGTTGAGCCTATTGTTGTTGAAGAGAGACCCAATTATTGTGGTCTTGGATATGAACGAAGAGGTGGAGCAAATTCCAAAGTCGAGGAGACAAGGGAAAAAGCTCCAAGAACAAATTTTGTTTCAAGTTCACCTCCTCAAGAAGGATATAAAGGTGAAAGTTCAAGAACTTATTTTGAAAGTTCAATCCCTCCAACATGCAAGGCTTGTGTTCAAGATGAATGCAAATGTGTGAAACAAAAGAGTTGTGACAGTGATGAGGACAAGAACATTGTTGATGGTCTTCAAAGGAGAGCTTGTAACTCTTCAGATTCACCTCCTCAAAGAGGCGATAAAGGTGAATGCTCAAGGTATAATTCTTCTTATCATTCAGTTGATTTTGATTATGTTAAGCATAATAAATTTGTATGTAAAAATGGAAGAAAGAATCAATGTACATATTGTGGTTTATATAACCATCATGTTTCGAAATGTTGGAAAAGATTGACCAATTTCAGGAAAATTTATAAGCAAAGACAACGTGAAAAGAGGATGCAAAAGATTTGCACTCATTGTCAGAAGCGGGGTCATATCATTGACCAATGTTGGACATTGTATCCAACCACTCATCCACAACATAAGAAGAAAATGGATAAAAAGATTGAAAAGAATGGAAGAGGAGATTCCATCATCGATGTGAGTCAAGATGATTCACAAGAGGACGATTTTCAACAGAAAAAGTCACCGTTGAGTTGGCTTGGTAAGAAATGGTTGGATTTCTTGAGCAAGTAAGGCTTGCATTTTCTGTTGTAGATGCATATTTCATCCTTATGTGTGCATTTATGTTGAGAGTATGACAAGTTGCAACAGTTTATCATAACTTGTATGATGCAAGTTTGCATGTGAATGGAATTCGTTTGAAGGCATTTTTGTTGTTGCACAACTTCACCAAGAGGATGTAAAAGTGGTGTATGATGTTCACTTGTTACAGCCATATATCTTTTTCATATTCAACTCTTATGTACACACATGTTTCAGGTTTATGCACTTATGTTTGTACTGGAAGGAGAGTTGAAGAGTCATGCACATGCATTTGTTTTGTGTATGTGTAAGCAGTGAACCCGGTGATGGTTCATCATGAATGATTCATGATTGTAACATGATTGTGTATCATGTTTGTCGACTTGTCATTTTGGGAAGGTTGATATGTTTCAAATGAGTCTCAACTAGTGTTGATGATTGTCTGATGACTATGTTGTGTCGATCATGTTTTTCGACTTGTGTTTAATCGATGGTGTTTGTTGACTTGTAAGTTGATTTTAAGTACACCATGATGCAAGAAAACGACATGTGATTTGATGAAGTACGAGATGCGACAGTTGTTTGGAGAGAAAAAAAACTTTGTTGGCATAATTTTTCAGTCTTGTATAATTTGTTTCCAAGATTGATGGTTTTCTTGGCTTGTGACAAGATGTCCCAGGAAAGCTTTTGCAGCCATTGGAGAGAGGATTGTGTTGACGCCAAAGAGTTCGCAAGAGGGACTTGATTCTTAGTGGGAAGGTTGGAAGTATTCCAAGAACAAAGAGAATAGTGGGTCAGCAGTAGCCAGAGAACAATGTTCGAGGGACATAGCCAGTTGCAGTGGAAGGCATGTTAAAGTATCCAGGTGATTGTCGAAAAGGATTTTCAAGTAGATTCAGTTGATAGAAATTGAAAGTAGAAGAGCATTGAGGATCAAACATATAATCATAATCTTTTGTGAGTCCAAAATCCTTTCAGTGCAAAGGCATGATCAAAATCTCGACCAGGGGTCAAAATTTAGCTCAAAAATAAAAGTTCTCAGAATTGCCTCAAAACAAACAGTAGTGTAGCCCTCGCAATCAAAAACCCAACACAACTTGTTTGGGTTCAAACGGACATTGGGAGCGAGATATATCGCGATCTGTTCAAATCGCCAAATAGGTAAAAAAATTGTGTTGACTGTCCGTACAGTTCGTACAGGATGACGTGGCATGACTGTATGCTGACGTGGCAGAGATGAGTTGGCACATGATGACGTGGTAGTTTTGGATTGGATGACAGTTGGATGAATCATGTTGTGACACGTGGCATGGTTTTGGCAAATTATGAGGTGCCATGTGGCCCAGTCGTGGGCTGGCAGTTGTTTATTCAAAATTAATGTAGTCTGTGGGATTTGAACCTCGAACCTCCCCACCGTGGAAAATCTTTTTCAAAGTTCTCCCTGCCAACATACCACACGTGATTCCTCTTATATATATCAGTTTAAATGTATTTGAATTCATTTTGTTGTGTATTTCGGCGGGGGATCGGCCTGGGGCTTAGCCCCAGCCCGCGGTCTTGTGTTTTATTCCATGTAACCATTGCATAAACAGAGTTTGGCATGCACGGTAACCATGGTCACGCACCATTACATATGACTATAACATATATTGTATGCGTGGGTTTGGTATTACAATGGTTAGCCCTGGTCGTATAACATTATCATATGACCATTGAGCATGCAGGAGTTGGGGTTTGGTCCATTTCAAATGGTTATCCCCTGGTTTCGCATATCACCACATGGAGTGCACGAGGTTTTGAAATTGGATAAAATGTTTAACACAACCTCCCACCACATGTCTCGTTTCTATTTGGCCATGGAAACGGTTAGCTCTTTTTCTTTTGTGCGAGGTCGTATGGAGGACCTTGTGACCGAGAGCTTGGCAGTGAGGGGCTGGTGCACCCATAATCGTCCTATAGTTTGGACCTTTTTCAGTTATGCACATGTGCTGGGTTTAAGCACACATTTTGGAGCATGTTCTGGGTTCAACGTACAGGAGGTGCGTTTTGGCGAGCCAAAGACAACAAGCTTGAAGGAAGAGAATGGAAAGAGGCCTATCTTCTTCATTTTTTGGCCGAATGAGGTGCCATAAAATCCCATCTAGGGTTTTCTGGATGTTCTGAATCCATTGGCACTGTTTTCTCAGCCATTTGAAGACTTCTTTTGTAGTTTTTTAACCAGTTCGTTTTCAATAAGCTCTAGGGAGCTTGAATCCCTTATTGATTGAGGTCATGTTTTGGTGAGTCCAAGTTTGTTTTCTGTGACTGAAAAGTCATTTTTGACTAATTGTTATGCTCTGAACACATTGGGACAGGTTCTAGAGGATTTTGAGGACTTTTACAGGTGTTTTTTCCAAAGAGAATCTCAGTGAAGCTTATGGCCACATGTAGAAGAGGTCATGCTCGGATGAGCCATGATCCATTTTCAGAGTTTTATTAGTCATTTTTGGGGTTTTTATGTATTCTAATCCCAATGGTACAGTCAGAATTTCCATTGGAGTTGAGCAGCAACTTGTAAAAGAATCTTTGACAAATTAATCCCAGAGAGCCAAGTCCATTGATGGAGGCTCAAGGAGATGTAGCCCGGAGAGTGGTGAACTCCTTTATCATGTTGTTCTTGTTGTGAGTGTTTCCTGGTTATTACTTTGCTGCAAGTTATTTTTGTTGTTATGTTTATGAAAACAACATATTTAATCTTGCAAATACCTCACACATAACAATTTAAAAGAAGCATAAACTTGGCACATAATTTATCTTGCATATTTTTAATACATGGAGCAGGGTACTATAAAGTTTATTTTAATGAAGTAGAGGGTGCCTGCATAGCATAACAAGTCAGCCTTCTTTTTTCAGATCACCTATTCTCTCTTTCTCTACAACAATTACAATGAGAATGATCCTACCATACATACGAGGGAGTATTTTTTTATTTTTCCCTCCTACTACTCTAAGCTATCTTATCAAATTAAAGACTACCATCTACTTTACATTTATTACAATAAATGTCCACAATCGACAGATGAGAGAAAATGCTCAAGATCTGTACTACAATTCCCAAAACATTAAAATAGAATACATCCTTCCAGCTATTACATAAATGGTTCTTCTTTTGAAATTCAAAAAATTGTCTTCAAAATACGTGCCGCCATATCTAGTTGTCATCCACTCGCGTTTAGTTGGCAATGCTCCTGCATCAGAAATACTATTATATTTCAAGGTCAAAATTTGTCTCTTTCTAGTGTATGTAATCAAGTTTCGCAAGATCTGGGTGAGATAGAAAAAAATTATACTGTCTAGTCAGAAAGAATAGCTCGTCCTCCCTTGGCGGAGGGGGGATATTGCAGTCGACTTTTTTATGGTTCTTCTCAAAATGGGGGAGTTAGATGTGGGGCACATGCTATTATTAAATGCCCAGTTTTGGGTGTCTTTAGTATAAAAATGAATTGTGGGTCTCGCAACAATACAAGGGGGGAACTTTTTTCCTTATGGTGTATTTTGTTTTTTGCTCACTACAAACAGGTTTCTTGTTTACAATTGGTTGGATATTCAAAAATTACAGTTGATTGATTTTCTTTTAAAAATAATTAAAAATAATCTGGTGATCACTTTACAACCTTGGATGTCAATAATTCACAAGTTGAGTCAAAATTTCCAGACTTTACAAATCTAACATATTAACATAGAATTTAATATGGAAGTTGATCAGCTTTCAAAGTGGGTTTTACACTTAGATGAAGATTTATTATTTTATGAAAAAGGAGAGGGTGCAGTCTCATAAACTTTTGAATGTTTGACAATCAGCTAAATATGAGTTTTTATGATTTTGAGTAAAGATCATTATTTTTGTATAAGGACATATTTAGGAGGGACTTTGTGTTGTAAAGACCCTATGTTTCACTTTGAGTTTTTAAATACTTAAGGAGGTTGAAATTGTAAATTTGATTTTGGGGTTTTTATTTAATGAAGAGATTTTACTTCTAAAATATAAGAAAGTATGCTAATGTTATACCATTTATAGGTATTTTATTTGCTAAAAATAGAAATCCTATCACTTAATAACCATTAATATTAACAAATTATTTGAAATGAGATGATTTTTTAAATAATTGTATAAATCAATTTTCATTTTTTAATAATATTCAATAATTAGTATACTTTCTATCAATTAACAACCAAAATAGAATAATTTTGAAAAATAGAATAAAAATAACAATTTAATGATTTTCAAATAATTTAATTTTCTATAAAGTAAAGAGTAAACAACATTAAAAAAAAATAGAAGTTTTTTAAGAATTTAATATCAATTAACAATCAAAATATAATAATTTTTAAAAATAAAATAAAAATAACAATTTAATGGTTTTCAAATAATTTAATTATCTATAAAATAAAAAGTGCACAATGTTAAAAAAAAATTGAAGTTTTTTAAGAATTTAATTATCTTAAAATTAAAGATTATAAATTACCATTCCAAAACAAAGAGGGGCATAACTCCACTTAATAAAATCCCTTTAAGGTTTACTTTCATTCCTAAGGTTGTGCATCCTAAAAGTTAGGCATGCCACGGGGTAATTTCTACATTTCACTTTCTACCCTTCACACTAATGGATGTAGTTGAATCATTTTAGGACTTATCTAATGTAATGTAATGATTATATAGTTATGAGTAAGGTTAGAGAAAAAATATTGCCAAATATATGTTATTCAACATGAGGTTATCACACCTAGTATAATAATGTATATATGATTCCACATGTCATTACCACAATAATGTCCATGGCAAATTTGGGGTATTTCGTTAATCTCTCACACACAAATTGATACATGAATATGATATTATATGGGTAAGACACAATGGGTACAACCTATAAATGGTTAATGGGTTGAGTCTTTTCTTTCGAGTATTATGGAGGGCATGTTAAATTTATGGAGGTCATGATGAAAGGAATGGTTTGAGTTTTCAATTTTACACACAAAACATTGTGTAGCTTTATTGATCCTATTTTCTACTTGCCCAATGGTTTTTTAGTTACATATTTCATATGAATTCAAGTAAAGAAACATTGGGAATTTTGTTTCGATGAGAAATAAATACGTGAATTCAATAGATATTTTCTCAAGAAAAAAAAATAGAATCCATATGGGCATTCTAGGCATAGTAGTAAGTTGAATTGTTGGCTTTTTTTTCATGTCCGTGGATTGTTGTTTTTTTTTCCATGTCCTCGAACCCACCGTCTTAAGAAAATCATTTTTTCAGTATAATTTTTTTTTTTAAAGTAATTTTATATACAGAGGCCTTCCAAGAACCAAACCAAGAGTACAAAAATTGAAAGTCAACCGGTTGTAATTACTGAACTACTCCAGAAGGAGAAACTAGTTCAGCCAACCGGGCAATTATGGCACCATAGATCCTATCAGTCTTAGAGTAAACAGACACCTTAGCTACTAGAGTAAAATCTAAAAAGATAAACAACCCCCTATAGGGGTCAGACAAGTGGAGTATAATCTCGCACATACTCTGGCAGAAGGCCTGGCCATAGCTCCTCTATGACAGGTGTCCCGCTAGTTGCCCACTGCATGTCATTTCTCCCGGTATGCATGTCCTCGTGAGCAGTCGTCTCAGCATCTGCAATCGGGGTGTACACATGTAGACTGATGCCTATCGTCTCCTTGGCCTCCTGCTGAACTGTTCCCTTAACAACCTCAGCATTGCTTGACGGTGTTTTCTCCTGCCTGTCTGTGGCCATGAATTCTTTCTTGAACTCCTATCATTCTGGCTCCTCATTATCATCTGCGGCTCCCTGCTGCCTACAACTCTCGCGCTCGCTTGCAGTGGAAGGTGCTTCATCTGAATCTGCAGGAGGGGCTTCGTGGTAGGTAGAAAGAAGCTGGAGGAGGATTGACAGTCGCCCATCCATCTGTTGTACTCAAAAGTGGAGGTCATCCACTCCTTGACGAAGTTCGAAGACCAAGTCATGGAAGATGGTGAGGTTTTTGCACGACGGGTTGGAGGACGGTGGCTTCCTTTTATGTCCAGGTCAACCATGGGAAGGCATCCCAGTGGGTGATTTCGCTGGGGCCAAACCTGGCGCAGGAGGAGGAGAGGAGTCCCTGGAGATAGACGGGGCAATAAGGTGGTGCCAAGAGGGGTTCGGGCTGGTGTCGATGATGGCCAGGCAATCGAAGGTCAGAAAATACGTCGTGGGGGGAGTGTGGGTGGTTGACACAGGTGGTCGGAGCGACGAAGAAGAATTCGGAGGTGAACTAGGGAGCGAAGTTGAAGCGCGAGGCCGCCGAGGGTGCCAAGGAGAACCGCGACATGGCCGAAGTCGCTGGCATGGCATGGTAAGGCCAGGTGGGTGGGGGAGGTCTGTGGAACCAAGGTTGAGAGCAAGGAGTGGTTGGAGGGGTAAAAACACCATAAGCGAACCAACAAAACCAGACCCGAGCTGCAGGGTGAAAACACAAACAACCCGCGTCATTGCACTCTATGAAAAGGCGGTCGAGGGAGCTTGATTAAATGCCCCTCCCATCGACGTAATACCCAATTAATGCATGGGGGAGTCGGCACTAGTGGGCAGGAGCCGGGCACATGGCTCCTGCACTACTAGCTTCCCCTCGTCTCCTGTGTGCGCTAGGTGGCTGGCCCCATCACCCCATTCGGGTGATTTTTTCGGTATAACTTGACCTGAAGTCACAATCTTGTTTTGAATTTGATGGATAGCTATAAATCATTCAGTGTTCTATTGGGAATATGGTTAGTCAATTTTAATTTTGTTGAAACCAGAAGTAATATATTCTATGGTTAGTCAATTTTCATTTTTTTGAAACCCGAAGTAATAAATTCTTATGGTTAAGCAATTTTAATTTTCTTGAAATCAGAAGTAATAAATTCTTGTTAACAACTTGAAAATAATTTATGAGTTGTGAATTGATTTGAATCTAATTTTGTTTTCTTGTTATTGAAATTTGAAATATGGTTAATCAATTTTAATTTTGTTGAAACTAGAAGTAATAAATTCTTGTCAATAACTAAAACATGATTTGTGAATTGGTTTGAATCCAATTTTCTTTTCTGATAATTAAAATTTAGTGTTGAATGATTTTATCTTATTATATTGTAAAATAGAATTTGATTACTAATTATACTTTGTATGAGAACATAAATCTTCAATGTAGAAATGAAATTTGCAATTTATTGATTATTCTATTGCATAATCCATGAATTTCAATTTTACTTTGTATGATAACATAAATCTTCACTGTAGAAATAAAATTTGCAACTTACTGGTTATTCTATTGCATAAACCATGGATTTCAATTGTGACAATCATAAATCTTAATAATAAATATTGGCTATATTTATTTAGCAAGCTTTTCCCGTAATATACTTATAATGGTTGTTGTTAAATACTTATTTTATTTCATGGTGGTCATTTAATAATATTATTTACTTTCATATAAATTGTCTCGTATATGTCTTTATATCATGGTTATTGTTTAACTTCTATGAAATTTTTTTAGATGTTGTTCATGTTTTTGTCATAATATAGTGGCGGTGATGGACATGTTGTGATACTTTTTTAGATTCATTTTATTATATATTTTAGTCTCTTTTTATTGTTTTTTTTTTTTAGGTTTTGTTATAATATATTGTTTATGTTTTGTTAAGTTTTCTTATAATATATTAGTGATGTTGTGATATATTTATTTAAGTTTATGGTGATGATTGAATATGTATGTGTTATTATTTATTTTATTTTTCATAGTTAAAATAAAATAAAATAATGTGAAATCTTTTTAAGTTTATCGTTTAAGACAATAAAATGGATAATGCAGTTTTTCATATACTTTAGCAATGGCACTTTGCAGTAAATGATTTGAATATTATGAAATTGTTTTAGGATATATACAAATTTTATTCTCTAGATTAAAATAATGATAATTGTTTTGTAGATGTTGTTGTGCATAGTAAAATAGAATAATTTGTTCATTAACCATTTTTTGTTTTAATTCATTAATATTAAAGGAAAAGATTAAAATGTTCACAATCCTTGTTTTTAAACTAGTGTTGATCCATCCAGATTGTGGATTTAATCTTAATGGAAAATCCTAAGATGCTCATAGCCCTTCTTTTCAATCTAATGTAGATCCATATTAACTTTATATTGGTTCATCCTAGATTGGTTACTGCAAGAAATGATTTATAACTAGTATAGGAGAGTTGTTTATATAACATAACACATTAAAATAATAATAATAAGTAATAAAAATAATAAAATAATAAAAATGTATGGAGGCTCCATTATATATTTTCCCTAGCTTCAATCATTATATCATGAAGATAATGTAGTGTTTATAGTAATACATTATAAAATATACTAGTATATTAATATTTTAATATATTAATTTATTTTAATAATTTAATATATTTTATAATATTTTTTTTTTTTTAATACTTTAATATTAATGTATTAAACCAACATAGATTCATCTTAACCCGATATCTATCAAGTTTCAAGAGGGATCAAATATCTAGGGGTGAAAACTTGTGAAAGAATAAAGGTTTGCATCTAGATAGATTTGATATTTATGAGCCCTTGATATATGTAGACTTAAGATAGATATATGCTAGTTTACATTGAATTTCCTTATATTTTATTTAAAATTATATTTTATTTACTACTAAGAGTGAAATATTTTTTTGTTATTAATATTTTTTAAATTTTGTGTGTCAAATCTATATGAAACATTGAAATAATTACACATTCATACTCTAAACTTTTTGTTATTAATATTTTTAAATTTTAAAAAAAAAAAAAAAAAAAAAAAAAAAAAAAAAAAAAAAAAAAAAAAAAAAAAGAATACATATATATATATATATATATATATATATATATATATATATATATATATATATATATATATATATAGGGCCAGTGTGGGGAGTTTTATTCTCCAGCTAGAGTCTCATCTATGTCACATGTTGTTCTTTGTGAGCAAAATATTCCCAAAAACACTTGACCTCCCATTCATCCCTCGATAAAGGATAATATATATATATATATATATATATATATATATATATATATATATATATAAAAGATGATATTGAAATATTTTTTTAAATTTTTATTTTTAATTAATTTATTTCTTTATATAAATTTGATATAAAATTAATTTATATAAAATGGATATTGGAATATTTTATTTATAATTAATATTGAAATATTTTTTTAAATGCTACTTGTCATCTTAATTAAGTCATGTCTAAGAATTGACTCGGAATAATCCTGCAAAATTTTTCCAAATCCTACAAAGCTTCATCAAACATTCCTTCAAACATTAGGCAATCTACATGAGCATTGTGCATATCTCCATGGGAATTTCCACTAGAGCCCAACTACACAAGCTATAATGACAATGGTAGGAATGGATAATGTCCTTCTATTTATCATAATATCTTATATTTCATTAAGTATATGAACCCTACTTCACTTAAGGGCCGAGTGAAGTCGTCTTCCACTCTATTTAAATTATTGATTAGTTTAAATCAATTTATGGAAATGGTCCCTATACTATCCTCAAATGGCTTATCCAATCGAAAATCGCTAGCATAGTAAGAATAGTTACTTCATTATAAACGCATAGTAAGAATAGTTACTTCATTATAAACTTTTTACATTGATCTAATTCCCTAATTTTCTTGAGGGTCACAAATACACCTCTCCACCACCTATCTCCTTCTCTCACATATCTCATCATCATCTCTCCCCTCACCATTTTCCACTCATACTCATATACCTTCCCAAATATTTCATCCCCTACAACACCTCCAACCCTCATATCTAACCTTCCCTAGCCAACCATCGATCTTATCGACATATTTTTTATTTTTATTTTTTTTATTAAACACATCACACATGTTTGGCAACAACATCAACAAATCATTCACAAGTATATACAAAAGAATAATAATGCATAAATAATTATATGTCAGCAGAAGTCCATGAACCATGGAATCTAACCATTAGCCAAGAGTATTACAAAAATGAGATGGGTAATTCATTAAACAATTGTTAGAACAATTTGAGATCCCCACATCATTTAATAGATTCTACTACAAAAGCACTAAAACCATTTTCTAGACAATTTAACTTAATCTAAATCAACGTGGTGTTATTCTTAACTAAAAGAAGGGTAACCTCATCATAAACATGGATATATTTGTAACTGGGATCAGAAATTCAAATTCTTGATCGAAATGGTCTTGACCTTAGCTCACAGTTAAAGAGTAGCATTATCTAGAATTGGATTTAGCTGTAAGTATGGCAATGACAAACTTAGTCTGAAAATTTTGATAAAATTGGAGCTCAAGCATCGACGAAGTGCATAATGGCCAATGATTTGCCCATGCACGGTGTGTAAGCACAAACGAAAATCCTCCCTTCTCCCCTTACGAATTGATGGCCTTGCAAATCTTTTTGACTATCGAATGCTTCTTCTGCTTTTTTAATGAGCCTCCCCATAAGGTGAGTTCCCCTCAAAAGTTATCCTTCGATGGTATTTATGCTTCCTTCTTTGGATAATTTCCTCCAAATTACTCTGTGTTTTTTAATGAGTCTCCACACAAGGAGTGTTGCCTCAGAAGTTCTCCTTCAATGGTATTTATGCTTTCTTTTGTGGATAATTGCCTCAGAATTCTTATATATATTTTTTTTAATGAGTCGACCCATACGACGAATTTCCCTTAGAAGTTCTCCTTCGTTTTTATTTATGCTTCCTTCTGTGAATAATTACCTCAGAATTCTTCTACCTTTTTTGGAAGGTGTCTTCCCATAAGGAGAATTTCCCTTAGAAGTTCTCCTTCGATGGTATTGATGTTTCCTTCTATGGATAATTTCCTTAGAAATCTTCTGCGTTTTTAATGAGTCTTCCCATAAGGATAATTTCCCTTAGAAGTTCTCCTTCGCTTGTATTTATGCTTCCTTTGGTGGATAACTGCCTCAGAAGTCTTCTGTGTTTTTAATGAGTCTCCCCCATAAGGAGAATATCCCTTAGAAGTTCTCCTTCGATTTTTATTTATGCTTCCATCTATGGATATTTCCTCCGAGATCATCCAACTTTATTATGAGTTCTCCATGTGGTGAGTGCCTCATAGTTTGTCCAACGATTCTTAACGAGTTCCTCTCAGCAAATTCTAATTTTCCCCTCCCCCATTGCGATTTTTCTGTTTTTGTTTTTCCAGTTTAATGAATTGCCACTTTCGTGCTTAGTGCAGAACCACAGGGTACGCTTTTGGTGTAGACCCCAAGAGGGAAGAGTTACCATCGTGACAAAACGGTGTTAGTTTGCACCCTTTTCTTTCATTTTCCCCCTTATCCTCCTACATTAATAAATTGAAGTGGAAGCATTCCTTATCCTCCTACCATTCTTAACGGATATAGCATTGTAGCATCGAACCCTCTTAAAACCATTTAAGAAGATTGATCTTATTGGGTTTTTATAAGAGAATAGATAGGTTAGTATATGGACTTCTTATTGTTTAAACTTGGTTGACCTTATTAAATTATTGTAATTGGATGTGTAGAATGGTCACGAAGGTTATTGGTGTTTAATCACTTGATCATGGGTTCTTTAAAGAGGAACATAGGGTAGCCTTATTGTCAATTCTCTTAGCCTTGTAATTAGACATGAAAATTGCATTGAATTCTTGTTATTTTCTTAAAAAGATTTGATCACCTTTGCACCATGAAACAAAATTGATGATTACTCTAGTGCCATGCAATTAATGCGATGTATGATTGTTATGTAATTTTCTTACTCTTGTTCCATGATAACAAAGTTGATGATTGTGATGTAGGATTGGTTATGTAAGTAGCTTACTATTGCACCATGAAAATAAAGTGGATGATTACTCTTGAATAATGTTGATGTCTATTGAATAATGTTGATGTATGGTTGATTTAGTAATTACATTAATCTTTCACCATGACTACTTGTTAATTGAGATTGATTGTTGATCTAATTAGATTTCAGCTTGATTGTATTAGTGGGATTTAGATACCTCCTTGTTCCTCAGAACACCCTTGAGACCTTAAGTGGTCAAAAATCCTGGGCTTGAGAGTTGTGTCCTGGAGGTCCTAACCATGCATGATAGGTTGGGAGGGTAGTTAATTAAATGCTCTATGACAAGGTTGATGAGTTATGTGTAATTCGCTTCAGTTGATAGTGATGGGTTGAATCACATTGCCATTTTATTAATGTGTAACGCAAGTATTTATAATAGCGTTATAAAAGAATAATTATTCTTACATACATAGACTTCCTAATATACCTAAGAAGGCGATCTACCTACTCGAGAAGGTGAGAAAACAAGCCATAGTTCGACTTCTTGACCAAAAAATCCTAAGGGGAGAACCGTTGGTTTGGGTGACCAAGCAATGGAGATCCAATGCCAGGATGATCTGAGAGTAGCCAAGAGGATGCGGCTATCTCAATGTGAGCCTCCGGTATCAAAAGGATAAGCTTAGTGCATACATAGAGGAGGGCGAACTTACTTCATCTTGACAAAGGATAATCCAACAAGGGCGCAAGAGGAGGGCAAACATACTTCATCTCGACAAAGCAGAAACCAACAAGGGTGCAAACCCTAGGTTAGTGCACCCTCCTTTCTACCTCATAAACTTGATGGAAAATTATTTGCTCCCTAAGAGGTTGGATAGGTAATGAAATAATCTCGCTCTCACAGTTGGAAGAATGGAAAATGAAGCAACCAAGATGCATCCATGAAGGAAGGCACATTGGTTAACATTGAGAACCCCTAAATGTGAAATGTAAACTCAGAAAATAAAAATCAAATGAGACACATAACTTCAAGAAAATAGATAAGAATACTTTATCTCAGTCGCATTTCACCTTATATAATGAGGGTAACGTTTATTTACATCTTCTTAATTAAATAACATCAAAAGGTGAAAATGGGTCAGGCATAGGTGGTTGACTTGTGTGCCCCAAGTGGGCATTCCCCTAGGTGGCCTCCTTGACCCAATTGCTCCTTGTTTATATCTGGCTTCCATGAGAAGGTGAGGAAATTTGTTGTGAAATACTTCAATTGTGATCCACTTTGCCTGAGCTGGAGTTTGTTCTTGGCGGGCTACCATATATGAAGTGTATGTCCGATCCCTTGTAGAGCGAGTCTCAACAGAGTGTCTTTGGCCAATGGGAGTTGGAAATATAGAATTTTGTCCACTCGATGAGTGATGGTGATTGTTTCTTCAAAGAGGGGAGGCTTAAACAACTTTAATTTATTTACATTAATAACATTATGGATTCTCAGTTGTGGTGGCATATTCAACCTCTAAGAATTTTCTATTATCTTGTCGAGGATGGTATATGGACCATATCTTATTGGTAAAAGCTTTTGATGGTGGCCTTTGAAGCTCTTATTATCCAAGTGTAACCAGACTTGATCTTCGATTCAAAGGACATGAAGGTACTTTGTTTGTCATGGCATTGCTTGGCATGCTCTTGAGATGCTTTAAGTGTTGTTGTTACTGTAGTGTGTCATTGTGCACTTTGTTGGAGAAACCGTTGTGGTGAGAATTGTTCCTCCTATTGATGGAAGGTACCTTAACGAGCCCAAGTGAGTGGGAGCTCGGCTGGAGATGTTTGTTGGAAGCCCAAGAAGGCTTCAAAAGGTGAAAATCTTGTAGAAGAATGTGTTGCTTTGTTGTATCTATGTTGTAGAATGTGCAAATAATTGTCCCACTGTTTGTTGCGCCCAAAGTGAGTTCGGAGAGCATGGACCAAGACTCTCTTGACAACCTCTATTTGGCCATCCATTTGAGGATGGAATGCAGTGAAAAACTTGAGGTGATGCCCCAATAAAGCCCATATTGTCTTCCAAAATGTGTTGAGGAAGCAAGAATCTCTGTGTGAGATGATAGTGTTTGGAAGGCCAAAATGAGGCTCGACATGTCAGAAGTAGAGTTCTCCGCTGTTGTAGTAGTCGTTGTGCATGGGATAAAAGTGTAATTTTCTTGAAGAGACATACCACTACCCAGATTGCATCATGTTGCTTTTGGGTTGTTGGAAGTCCAGTGAGGAAGTCCATTGAGATTGAAATACCTTTGGTTCCTTGTACACATTTTTACCTTGAAAAGTGTACATTTGGTCTATTTTCAATTCCTATGTAGAAACCTAACACCAATTGTGTTGGACATTGGGTTCAGTGCTGAGTTTCTTGACATTGGTTAACCCCCTCTCATGGATCCTCACTCTTGCAATAGTGGTAGAGATTAATGCTTGCAGGTTTTTTTCTAACAACAATCATAGTCCAACAAATGGTATTAGAGCTACAGGTCTCGAGTTTGAAATTTTCCCAACGAGTGGTGGGGGATATTGTTGGACATTGGGTTCAACATTTCCGGTGGGTTTAGCGTCATGGGTTAACCCCCTCTCGTGGATCCTAACTCTTGTAATTTTGGTGGAGATTAATTCTTTTGGTTGTTGGTCTAACAACAATATTATTGCAACAAATTGTCGAGATAACTAATACCAATTGTCTCATATCCATGCATTGTTTTTCTTTGGCATGTTGGCACTTACAATAATTTTGTAGAATGGATTGTGTCATGGCATGTGGTTTCCATGATGGATAGGTCATTCATGGTAGGTTTATTTGCTGACATTTACTAGGAGAGTGAATTGATTTAGAACTATTGCAGAGAAAATGTGTAGTTGTTCCATGTGTTGGTGAATGGTTTCTATTTATGATTGGGAATATTTCAAAGGTGATTCATGTGTCTAGAGACATAATTTTATTTTAGTAAATACGAGACTTGCATTTTCCCTTGAAGTAATTGGAGTTGTGCAATGTATTTTTTTTTTAAATATCCATGACAAATTCTTTTTTTAAGAGGAATTTTTTCCAAGTTGTCCAGAGGATTTTTCTATGGACATATGTCTACATTCAATGCAACTATATCTTCCACATCTTCTCTCTCCACAAAGGCACATGGAAAATTATATAGCCAAAAATATTTTTTTATAGAGGATTTTTGTTTACGTTACAAGAAGGCTTTTTCTATGGAGACATGTGAGCACCTCGATGTATTTCCCGCCTCTATACAATGTAGAGGCATATGAATAGCATAGAAAGTACTTGTGCATTGTAATGTACCACATATTTACCCATATATATTTTTTTCTAGGGTCATTATTCAATGATACCATTACTTCATAACATTTCTTAATGATACTATGATGTGATTTAACACTACTTTTCTTTGCACCCTTTACATTTACCATATCCTTGATAATTGAAAAGAAAGACTCTAACTCATTCCTATTCTTAAGGAAGGTAAATTGATTACCTAAGCGAATATAACTATATACATACTCACCATAGAGTATGCATTTAAATTGCACAAGCTATATTCATATTATGGAAAACAATAAGCATATTTCAACACTAGCTTCAAATTAATGAATTAACCCCTCATACTTTTGTGAAAGATATTTATGAAACAAGTTCTATTCACATGACATAATTAATGAATTAACCCCTCATACTTGTGTGAAAGATATTTATGGAACAAGTTCTATTCACATGACATTCAACACGTGATAACATTAAGGCCCAGAGTAGTTGAACCAAAAAGTTGGGTGCCTGTTGTTCGTTCTTTGTTGTTTTCTCCACTCATTAGGACTAATCCTCGAACTAACACCGACATGATTTTAATGATTTTAATGCAGACCCGCAAATTGAAGATGACATTACATTCCATTCCCCATAAAAAGAGTGAATATCATGGTTTATCAAAGCCATAGACTCAAAATGGTGATTCAGTGGAAGAGGTGGATTTCCAATGAGGTCCATCTGGATCAGATACTCTTAAAAGTGTAGGTAGCACCGTGTAAGAGGTTAATAATCTATCCTATATTAATGAGAGTTCATTACTCTCTAATTTACTTTTGTTGTATTATTTTGTTCTTAATAATGTTTTCTAGATATTTTTTTTAAAGATGGGCCACTTCTCTTTTTAAGAGGGAACTCATCAGAAAACAATTAAAAGTCTTCCACTTTTATCATTCATTGACTCCTACGATATTCTACATCCAAAACCATGAGATAAACATAGATACTTAATTCTATTTTATGTTTAATTGAGAGTTCAACCTTTAATGTCATTTATGAGGTAAGGTACTTCATAAATATTACTCATGATATATATTCAACTTATAGGACAATATTAGGACACTCAGTATTCATTTTCTTCTCCCCCCTCACCCTTTTCCAGCCATGCTCATCCACATACTCTCTCTTATCACCTTCTCTCCTGACCCTCCAATGCATTTTCCCTCCTTTTATTAATTCCTACCCTTCCTCTTCCCCCGCCCATTATCCCTTTTTCCTTTTCTCACCTCCCTATTACACTTCATTCCCCCTTCCCCTATGGCCCTCACACACATCCTCTCCTCCTTCCCTTCATCTTACCACCCCCTCCCACTTTTATCCTCCCTCCTTTCCTTCATGCCCACCACTACCCCTACCCTACCCATCCAACCTTCTCCCTACCCCTCTACCCATGTCTCTACTCAAAAAATAGTTGTGTCTACCATTATTCCCCCACATATGCCTGATTGTGATCTGTATAGTACATGACACTTATTTGCAGCCAATGATGTAGGAATCTACGCTTGGTTAAAAAATATTCTTATAACAAGACTAGGGACTAAAAATATGAAACTGCTAAATGTATTATCTCTAATAATTAATTCATTTAATTTCCTTTATCATTTTAATTTCCAATACTCTATTGGTTCTCCTCCTATGAAAAGAAAAAAAGTATGAAATGAATTTTTATTGCCATCTTCTTTTTCTAAACACACTTCCCTACCTTTCATCTTTTATTATGCCTCTCTCCACATTCTTTTTTTTTCTATTTCATTCTCAATTAGGCATAGCTCCCTTCACCTCTTTCGAGGATGCTCCAAATTAAAAAGTTGTCAATTCCTTGAACCTTGGATCATAAATTACCTACTACTTGTCGATCTACTCTTGAAATTATTCCCCTTCCATCCAAATGGTTTAAACTTAGTTGTGATAACATTGTAGTTAATCCTCTCTAATTCATTTAGAAGGAACTCATAAATAAAAAAAATGTATAATCTCTTATAAATCTCTTCCTCCTCAATGCCATTGTTCTTCCGAGTACACGTAATCTTTATAATATTTATCTTTACAAAATTAGAATCCTTTATTTTGTATTACAAGAAATTTACCTCAACTCACGATTCTATCCTATCTTATTCATTTAGAAGGGCCTCATCAATTAAAAAATATATTTAATCTCCTAGAAAATCCTTCTCTTAGGTGTCATTGTTCTTCCAAGCATACATAACCTTTACAACTTCTACATCAACAAAATTAACCTCCTCTATTTTTCATTTGGAGGAATTTTTCATCCTAAGTGGGCCATAATCTCCCCCTCATCTCCTTATTTAATTATGACTTATGATATTCTTTTAATGATAATTAATGTTATAAATCAATATTTAAAAAATTAAAAATAACAAACTAAATAATAATAATAATAATAATAATAATAATAATAATAATAATATAATTTTAAGGTGAGAAACCAACAAAAACACAAAACTTGTGTATACACAACCTGCTTTGTAACACAAGAAACCTTTAAACTTAACCATTTTCGTGAAATAGTTACTAAAACATTTAAAACCCACATCAATCATAAAACCCAATTTATCATTTTTGACATGTTCAACTCACTTTATGTCCTAAAACCCACTTTTTAAGTTTTGACATGTTCAACTTTCTTTATGTCCGAGTTATTTGTGTAACAGTCTCCAATTTAAATTTTATTTATATTTACAACTATTTGACACTAATCATTTTTTTTTGGTTTATATTTAAAAAATGATTTAACATGTCAATATTTTATTATGATATAAAAAATTATTTAACATACTCAAATTTAATATAGATTTATTTTTATTCTTCATTTGACACATCACTTATTTTTTATGATTTCAAGAAATCACTTTTTATTTAATTGATATGATGAAATTTAATATAGTTTTATTTTTATTATTTTATTTATATTAAAAAATGATCGAATGTTGTTAAGATTTATTTATATATTTATTTTTAGTGGACTTTAATGATCATCTTCATCATAAAAAATCAAACTTAATACAGTGATATTTTTATTGTTTTTCAAGGGGTTTGGTGCACTTAAGTAGTCAAATTTAATATTATTTATCAAGTTTTAAGAGAGATCAAATCTATCTAGGTGCATATCTTTAAGGTTTCCTTAAGTTTTCAAATTTGCACTCTAAAAAAGATTTGCACCTCCAAAGATTATATCTCTCTTCTAGCTTGATGGATCTAGGGTTAAAATGATTTATCCCCATTTAATACATTAATCTTAAAGTATTAAAAATATTGATATTATAGAATATATTAATATATTATTTTTATTATTATTATTTTTCCTTGAAATAAAGCTTAGAAATCTCACTCTCTACTTGCCCTCATTTTTAAAATGGTATCTAGAGTAAACTATATTTTATAGAAAGCCTATTTTTTTTAGATAACTTGATTCATTTAAAAGCTCAACATGTTACTTGTAAGAATTAAAGTTCTATGGGAAAAAACACCCCTCATCACAACCCAATTAACTTATTAATATATCTTAATATATTAAAGATATTAAAATATTTTTTAATATATTACAACTTTAATAACCACAATATTCTTATTTATTCTGATTATTATTCTTATTATTTAAATATTTTATTATTAATTTAATACTTTAATTTATATAAACATCTCCCATGTAAAATTCCTTTAAACTCTATAAGAATTTCAATATTAACTGTTGAACCTAACCAACTAACTCTCGAAACTGTAAATTGTAATGGTAATGAAATTATCTTCCTTCGGCTTATAAAAAAGAAAGACACAATGCGTTAAACATATGGTAATAGAAACAATGCCTCAACTTGGTAAAGCGTTATTGTTATTAATCCAGAAAAGTCTTTGCTCATCTCCATCGCACCACTTTCTGTAAGGTATGTATTTTTGGTTTCTGATCTTACTGTTCATGTAAATTTTTATGGAATCTATTTTATGAGAAACTCGTTCTATATCTTCAGAATGATATAGTGACGTTATTACAGTTCTTATTGACATTAACTTTCATATTGCATAAAAAGAATAACTAGGCTGGGACCTGTAGACAATATACAATGCCATGCTAAATTTATTTATTTACAAATATTCAAAAGGCATTCCTTTTCTAAGTAGGGTTTGGGTTTTATTGAAAGATCTAAATAGCATTTCCATTTTGATCAGTTATTCCATATATCTTCCTTTGGATGTCCATCGACATATTTTTATTATTCTCTTGTAGAGCCGAATCTCTCATCCGTAATCGAATCCCTCGTCGGCAATGGAGTCAAACTCTTCCTCTGCTGCTCACCCCGAGAACGAAGCTGCGATTAGTTCTCTGGAACCTTTCGAATAGTAAAACAAACCCCAAACGGTCGAAGAACACAGCGAGAGCAAGGATTGTGAACGGAACATTAACAGTAGCAGAAACATCAATCAGCAATCCATCTCTGCTTGGCTCGAGAGACAAGCCAAAAGAGAACCCTGTAGTCCATCGGGACAGCAATGATGCAATGATGCCTCATGTTATACAAATTGAACTTGGCGTAGATATAGTTCAGTGCTTACATCGACTCTACCAAAGCCTTCAGGTAGGGGTGTTCAACGTGATGAGCGCCCTAGGAATGGTGGAAGATGTGACCATCTCCATGGACGGTTCAGTGACATGTTTGCGAGGCATATTTCAGATACTCTCACTCTCTGCGTCTTATTTTCCAAATGGAAACTCTCTCTCTCTAACTCTGGTTGCCTCTAAAGAGAAGGTCTTCTCAGGAACGGTTCAAGGGATTCTTCAAGCAGCTGGTCCAATTGATATTATTGCTGGATCCTGTGTCCATCCTAATTTTCTTTGACCTCGTCTGACCTCTCCCAGTGGCTAAGGTGATGCCAATACAGGGCGTCATTGTCCTCCAATATCTGAGGGCATTGTTTATGCATCATCCTTGGATTCTCCCACTTCACCCAATGCAATCAATTACCAGCCTTATCATGATTCTCCGCTGAGCTTATGATAGCCCATGTTGACAAAATGAGAACGAAAAGATAGAATTGGGAAAGAAAAAAAAAATGAGAGAATATAATTGGGCAAAACGCTGAGCTAAATAGGTTCAACTAAATCAAGAACCAACCATTGTACAGCTTGCCATGACAGCTTGAGGTTACCTATATATTTAAAATTCCATCTTAAACTCAAGAGTTACAGACATGAACCTTGATAATGCCCAATTGTTGTCTCCGAAAATCAAAAACTTATTTTCCTAGTGGCCTTGTAAAAATAGAATTGAAATGCTATGTCACCATTATTGACTAGCTCGCGTATGAAGTGAAAACAAGTGTCAATATGCTTGCTTTTCTTGTGAAACACATGATTTTTGGATACAACAATTGTTGAGATGTTGTCATAGAAGATAGGAGTTGGCTCATTTTCTGTATGTGACATATCATTAAATATTCTTGTCAACCACACAACTTGAAAGGAAGCTAAGATAGCAAAAACATGCTCTTCCTCTGCAGAGAACATGGATACAATTGGTTGCTTCTTTGATGCCCATGAAATCAGGTTCGTGCCTAGGTGAAAAGCATGTTGTGAGGTTCTTTTCCTATCATCTAGGATTCCTGCAAAATCACTGTCTTGTAACCAGAGAGATGATTATCATGAGACTGAGTGTACCATAAGCCAAAATTGAGAGTTCCTGCAACATATCTTAGAATCCTTTTCGCCATCTTCTAGTGAGAATATTTGGGGGATTCCATAAACCTCGAAACAAGGATCGATCCTACATAATATCACGCCTAGTTGCAGTAAGATACAACAAACTGCCTACTAAACTTTTGTACATGGTAGAGTCAACTACACGTACTTCATCTTGCTTGCTCAATTTTGTGCCTAGAGGTATAGGAGTTTTCCTAGATTGTAGTCTTCCATGCATAATATTTTGATGATGTTTGTTGCATACTTTTTCTAACATACAAAAATGTCTTTGGTTGATTTATCAACCTCAATCCCCAAAAAATATTTCATTATGTCAAGATCTATCATCTCAAACTCATATTGCATGGCATGTTTAAAGCTGGTTAACTCAAAATTTTCAGTCTATATCATGTCATCAACATATAAATAGACAATCAAAATTTTACCATGTTGAACTGTTTTGGTGTATAAATTTATCTCATTTTGGCTTCTTTTGAAACCACTTTTGATCAAGTAAGTGTCAATTCTGTTGTACCAAGATTTTGGATCTTGCTTTAATCCATATAGAGATTTCCTCAACCAATACACTTTGGCTAGATGCTCTTGTACTTCAAATCGAGGTGGTTGATCCACATAGACCTCTTCTTCTAAGACACCATTCAAAAAAGATGACTTGATTCTATCTGCTATACTTGCCATTTTTGTTGAGTTTATATATCTAAGAGAGTCCTTAAAGTATCCAATATTTCTACTGGAGAAAAAATTTCACCATAATCGTACCTGGTTGTTGTGAGAATCCTTTGGCAACAAGTCATGCCTTGATCTTTTCAATCTGCCCCTTTTCATTAAGTTTAGTTTTGTAAACCCACTTGACACCAATACTTTTCTTATGTCTCGGAAGATCAACAAGATCCCATGTCTTGTTCTTCTCAATGGAGTCAATCTCTTGCTTCATGGCTTGAACCCAGTGTGGATCCTTAGTTGTCTCTTTAAAATATGTGGGTTGACATGACATGAATGAAAAATATTGTGTCGATGAGTTTCATCCAACTCCTGATGGATTTATCTCAAACTTCGAGTTCTTTGATTTGGAAGTTCAGAGGATGAATTTATGTTTGAAGTAGAGTTATCCTAAGAAATTTCAGGTTATCTTTGTACCTACAATCTTGGAAGAGCAGGTTTATGCATTTGTTGTCCTAAATTTTGTGTCTTCAGGATGTGACATCAATGGATCTTGACTATTCATTGGTTGATTTTCCAGAATTGATTTCCATAAATTTTACATCTCTGCTGAGAATCAATTTCTTTGATATTGGATTGTAGAGCCTATATGCTTTTGATGTTTCATTGTAGCCATTAAAGATACATTTCTAAATTCTATTATCCAGTTTCTTCCTTAATTCAGAAGGGATGTGAGCATATTTTATTCATCCAAATGTCCCGAGTTGTGGAACATTTATCTTTGTCCCACTCCATGCTTCTTGAGGGAGCTTCATCTTTAAACTAGTGGTTCGAGATCTATTCAGAGGATGAACTAAGAATGCTACTTCTTAAGCCCAAAATGTATTTGAAAGACATTTCTCTTTGAGGATAAAATGAGCATGCTATTGCTTAAGCCCAAAATGTATTTGAAAGACATTTCTCTTTGAGTAGGCTTTTTGTCGTGTTCATTATTGTGTGACTTTTCCTTTCATCCACTCCATTTTGTTGTGGAGTATACCTGGCTGTAGTTTGAATGATGATTATTTGGAGCTATATTCTTCTCCTCCATCTGGCCTGAGAGATTTTAGATATTTTCCACTTTGTTTTTCAGCTTCTCCTTTGAATTCTTTTAATTTTGCAAAAGTTTCAGACTTGTGTCTGAGAAAATAGATCCATATTTTCGTGCTAAAGTCATCAAGAAATGTTAGAAAATAAATTCTACCTCCTATTGAATCTATTTACATGAGTCCACATAGGTCAGTGTGAACCAATTCTAAGTGTTGTTTGGATTGAGTGGACGATTGTGGAAAACTAGTTCTCTTATGTTTTCCAGGAATGCAAGATTCACATGGAGGATGTTGCTCTTTGAAGGCAGGGAGACCTTTGACCATGTAGTGATTCTGTAGAAGACTTAGACTTTGAAAGGGTAGGTGTCCAAATCTTGTATGAAAAACCGTAGTTTCATTGGGGTGGGATGAACTTTATGCATATGATTGGATCATATTTGTAGTGCTCAGGGTGAGGGGAAACATTCTATTCCTAGTCATGTGGATTTCAAAAATCAATTTTTTTCTAGGGGATTTATCATAAATCCTATAGGATGCTGCTTCAAAAGTACCTTATAGCCATCTTCAATTAGTTGTCCTACACTTAACAAATTATGTGTCAGATCTAGAACATGATAGACATTGTGTATGTCTTTATTTACATTTTGTTTAGTAAGAATAGGAACAATTCCTTTTCCTTGAACTTTCACTAAATAATAATTTCCAAGTGTGATATCAGATTAAATTGAAGACTCAATTCATGAGAGTGAATCTTTGTTACATGGAATTTGATTGCTGCACCCACTGTCAAGCAACCATAGATCTTTACATTGTTCTTCAGTCTTGTGGCATGAGAGAAACATACCATTCGAGGTTTCTCCTTCATGATTTGAGACATGTGCTCTACTTGAGAGTTGATTTTCTTTCTTATTCTGGCATTCAAATTCATAGTGCCCAAACTTTTTGCAGTAATAGCATTGTATTCTTTATTTGTCATTTGATCTTCTCCCTCTGTCTCTTTGAGGCTAGAAATTCTGATTCTGGTTCTGTCATATGTAACCTTGGAAATTATGATTATGGTTTTGTTGTTTGTGACCTTCATTTGAGTGATGGTTACTTGGACTTCTCCCTCTTCCTTGATGACCTCTGCCTCTTCCTTTACCTCTCACTTTGTTGAAAGAGAATTGAGTCTTGAAGGAATTGGATATTGATTGATGTTCAAAATGTAGTCTGGTCTAATGTGTCAATAGGGAACCCATTAATTCATCTGTTCAAAAATTTGAGAGATCCTTGGATTCAAGGATGGATGTAACAACCATTAAAAAATTCATTGGTAAACTTCTAAGGAATTTCTAAACAATTCATTGATCAGGGATGACTTAACCAATACTTCTGATCTGGTTTATGATTCTCATGACTCTAGTCATAAACTCATCAATGTTTTCAGAGTATGTCATTTTTAAAGTCTAAAAATGCATCCTCAAGGTCTACAGTTGGACTATTTTGACCTTGTCATTTCCTTGGTAATATGATTTAAGGATGTCCCATGCCTATTTTGAACTAATAGTGCGTGTGATTTTTGAGAAAATCGAGTCATCCATGAAATTTTGAATCCATAAATTTTCTTTATTCTCTTTGTTCCTTTCTATTCCTACATGTAAAACTAGGTTTGTGAAGTTCTCTCAGTGACTTTGGACCAAAAAATGCGGGGTAGACCACTTATTTAGCTTCAATCTAGCTGGATGTGACTATCTGAGGGCGAGATCTACGGATCCAGAGCTCTGATCTCTTTTCTTTAGAAACAATAGAAACTATAGCCCCTCTAATGGTAGAATCAATCTTTCTGAGTTTAGTCATGAGCCAAAAAAAATAAAATAGTTAAAGTAGAGTTTCTCATGTGATTCTGGGCTGAAAACAAGGTGCTTTGTGACCTCGGACCTTGGGTATTATTTTGTGAGTCACCCTGACTCTCCCGACTCCCGATTCATGAACTATAGCCTAGTGAGTGCTAGCTCCTTGCCTTTGACTTCCATGATGTGACCTCCAACTATGACCCGGGGCCCAACTTATGAGGGCTTTGTGTTGTCGAAATATTGCTTTGTCTCTCCATCTGAAACCCAAAATTGCACTCATGTCAAATGAATTGTCCATGACTCCTCGTGATCCAATGGTTCAGGTCTCCTCTTCACACTTCTGTACTTCGCGTCTTGGGACTCTGGAAATCAACTCCCCCCTTTCTTCAAAAACCCAAAACCCCACTCTACGGTTTCCAGATCAACGATCTAGATCTCTCCTTCTAGCCAATGACTGATATAAAATCGCGAAGTCAGACTTCATGAGTTTTCACAACTCTTACCTTGGGATTTTTTGATTTGTGAATCAACAAAGTGTTGATCCAATGTTGCATCCAAAGGTCTATATCTCTCCTACAACCAATGGTCGAGATACACTTCACGATCTTGTACTTTCTCATTATGGGGCTTTGCATTTCACGAAGTTGGAGGACTGATCACCTATCTTTTTCCAACTCCCGATTTTGCGAAGTTCCTCGGTACCAAATCTACAATCCACACTCCTCTCATGATCCAATGACTTAGATCAAACCTTTGAATCAAGACTTCACATTTCGGGACTTCGCAAGTCCACTTTCCTTTGTAACCTTTGCAGGAAACCAATGAATAAGCAAAGTTTCGAAAAATGTTGGTGGTTAAAGATTGCGCACATTTTCTTGATCTGATGGTTGTTATTACTCTCACCTTGATATCATGGTTGAAACAAATTCTCCTTTTTTGCGTGCTTCTTGTTCTTTTTGAGATTGATTAATGGCTTAGATATGTTTGCAAGGCTAGTCTTACAGCTACTGAGGTTGTCTTTTCTTGTATGAACAAAGACATTCTTCTTCAGAAGGAATTTTGTGAATCTTTCATGAATTCTTTAAAAAACTCATGGATATTTAATTTTTGTCCTTTGATTCTCCCTCCATGGGTCTACCTCCACACGTTGTGATATTTCCAATGATATTTTGAGCGGACTGATGTCTCCACGCTCCTTTAGCAGCAGACTGCAGAATGTTCTCCAAGATTATTTAAATGTTGCATCCTTCTGCAACTCCTCTGCTTCTTCGTGTTTGTTGTCTTCAATGATATTTTGAGCATATCATTGACTGTGTACTATTATCCAATCACTATGAAGAATATTGTGTCTTGTTTTCTCTAGTAGACAATGTAAGTTATCCGCTTCTTAGGATCGAGCTTCTCTCCAAACTATGTGAAGAGACTTATGTTTGAAGCTCCGATACCATGACAAAATGAGAATAAAAAGATAGAATTAGGAAAGAAAAGAAAATGAGCGATGAGAATAGAGAATATTCATAAAAGGACAAAAGGCTGAGCTAAATAGTCTAAGACAAGTGGTTAGACTATAATGGTTACATATATATTTAATACATGTTTTCTACACATAGTTGTTACCTCTATTTCATTCTTTCAAACAATGAATATTTTGAATATTTAGCACATTAAAATTGTATGCAACTTCTCTGGTGATTGTTAGTAGCCACTTCATTGTACTTTTGAGATTTTCTTAGAGAAAAATAATAATGGAAATAGATATGGCTTCAATTATAATGATTAATTGGTATGATATAATTTTCAATTCGAAGAGTGGGTTTCTCCATTTATTCTAATGTTAAAAAATTCGAATCCTAAAGAGGTGTCACCTATTTATTGCTTCTTACATTGTTTGTTTCGGAGATAGTTAAGTTTTAAAGTGTTTCGTTTAGCAATTGAGAAATATGCAAGCTACATATTACACAATCTAAATTATCTATATAGGAAGATGCATATTACATGGTCTATATGATATCATATCATAGTCTACATGATCAGAAGCATATCGTATTTGATTAAAATCAACTTCTTTTTTGGTGGAAACATGAGATTAGTGTTCAACCAAATGCAATGCCACTGTAATGAAGGATGATGAGGGGTTATTGGTGTGGAATTGCAATATTATTAAGAATTATGAAAATATCTTGGATAGTTTCATAATCCGTTCTACTTTATTAGTATATCTTATTCACTAATAATTAATTTCAACTAAAAAATCTTAAACAATATCAACTTATTATTATGTGTTTAATGACTTCAACTAATCTGAACAATATCGACAATTCCCTTACCAACCTCATAAGAAGAAATATTATTTTGTTAAGGAGAATATTGTCAATATACATGGTCTATATACAATTTAACTTATCAATATAGTCTACATGATCAGAAGCATATCGTATTTCATTAAAATCATCTTTTTTTTTTGGTGTTGAACCAAATGCAATTCCATTGTAATTAATCATGATGAGGGGTTATTGGTGTGGAAATGCAATATTTCAAATATGGGGATAAGTATTGAGAATTACATAGTGTCGTAATTTGTTCTACTTATTATTATCTGTTATTCATTTCAACCAAAAAATCTTAAACAATGGCAACTTATTATTATGTGTTTACTCACTTCAACAAATCTGAACAATATCCACAACTCCCTTAAGAAACTCATAAGAAGAAATAATATTTTTTTAAAGAGAACCCTTTCCGTAAATTCATCTATATAATTATAATGGTTTAATTTAAGTTCATCTATATCATAAAAATTATAATGGTTTAATTTCAATGTATGTCTATTAAATTCACTTAACAATATTATTATTATGAAAAATATAAAATATTTTAATTAAAAATAATTTTTTTAACATAAAATATATTATCATAAAATAACCTCTAACATTGTGTAAAAAAATTAAAAAAAAAACAATTTATATATTAAAATATAATATTAAAAGTGATAACTAATAGTAAAAAATTTCATCTCATTAATCCACCTACTTATAAATCATTTCCCTATTAACAAAATGTTTCTTAAACATAATATCCTATTGGTATATCTTACCCACTCTACTAGAGTAGACATTCTTTTATCAAATGTCATTAATCCACCTACTTATAAATCATTTCCCTATTAACAAAATGTTTCTTAAACATAATATCCTATTGGTATATCATACCCACTCTACTAGAGTAGACATTCTTTTATCAAATGTATGTTAGATAGTAGCGTTGACATTGTTTTATCAAATGTATGTCATACATTGTATCTACGCAAAATATATGGTGTTCCAATAATTTTAATTAATTAAAATAGATATGATTTTAACAAAATAAATGATATATCTACTATTTAATGATCGTTGTAAGAGGTAGTCTTGAAATTGTTTAAACTTATTTATTTATCATGTAAATATAGTTGAAAGATGAATACAAGGGAATGTATTTCTATTACAATAATTGTTTAATTGTTTTTTTTTACTTTTTGATAGAATGTCTAATGTATATAAGTTGGAATTGGGGTACTTGAATCTCAGAACTCATAGGGACGATGCTTCTTGTAGGGGTGATGCATCCAAAAGAGACCAACATGTCCACTTTGAGGGAATTAAACCCAAGCATGGAGGACAACAACTTGCTACCCAACCACTTCAGATAAAGATTAATCAACATCCCACAACATCAAAGAGAGACCTTCTCTAAATCAATTAATCAACATCGCAAAACATCAAAGAGAGACCTTATTTAAATCAATTTTATTTTTAGTCTTTTTCAAAGGCCTAGGTCTATAGGAATCGGTTTTTAGTTGAACATGAATTGTTTTTTGCATTGACCGAAAATTTATAGCTTTTTTTGCATAATTTAAGTTTGTTGTGAGTGATTCAATTTTATTCATTGTATTCTTGTTGGTCCTTGAAAACAAGATCTTATTGTCTAACTTGTGGCATGAATTTAATAAGAAATTTAATTCTATTGGACGGTTGGAAGGGGTGCCTGTATGAATGACAAAGTCTTGAAAAGATCTCGGTTTCCGATGCTTTCCATTGTGAGTTGTTGAATGGGGACATTGAAATTTGTGGGCCAAACAATATACAATTGTATTTATTATAAAATATATTTATTCTCTTACACTTGTTCTTTAAATTTAGTAGTATCCATAAATTTTGAAGGGATTTATTTGTACTATATGACATAATTTTGTGCGAGGGATTTTATGGATTGGAAATATTTCTAATCGAGTTCTATTGTTGTAAGGAATTCCTGAGTTCTTTTCATTTGATCATCATATAGTGTACTATGATCAAATATGAGGTTCTTTGGCTCTTTGGAAGTTGTAAGTTTTGCAACTAGCGATCTGCAAGACATGAATATTAGCTTCTACAAATCTATGTAGAGGGTAAGAAATCTTGTGCATCTACTATGTTTCTTTGAACTAGTTTTTTTTCGTATTAATTTATGTATTTTCAGAAAAGTCCAAGTAGTTTCTATCATGCATAGTGCAATAACATGATTTTTCAACATCCCACATTTTTGTATCTTTTGTTCTTTGTATAGGTCTTTTCGTCGCATAATGAACATTTGGTTGGTTTCAATTCCTGTAATATAATTGATACCAATTCTTGGAAATCCATGCATTTTGGTGCTTTTCCATATTCTCATTTGCAATAGTTATGGAGCATGGATTTTCCCATGTTTTTCAGAGGATTTTTCTATGAACATATGTGGGAACTCGGTGTAGTTATGTCTTTCACATTTTCATTTACCTTTGAAGATGTATATAAATTTATTTTTAAAAATATATGTTTGAATGTGAGGAATCTAATGCAATTCTTGAAAGAAATGTGATCCTAATTCATATTGATATGATTGCAATGCATGTATATCTTTTTTGTCAATACAAAGCAAGAAATGATGTATTGATCCATTCCACAATTCAATGGAAGAGTAACGGAAATGCAAGGGGGTATAATGCATCAAACACAAAGTGTGGAAGAGTATATTAAAAAATCCATCCAATCTAAAAAGATGATTTATTTGTAGTAGTTGAGTATTGCGATGTCCAATTTGTTTCTTATGTGTGGAGACGTTTTATTCGAATATTTGTTTTCATATTGCATAGTTGTATCTTCCATAATTTGTATAGTTTTTTACTTAACATGGTGAACATTTGGTTTATTTTAAGTTCATGTGTAGGGAATTGATACCAATTCTCCGACATCCTTGCATTGCATTTTTGCATTGACACCTGTAATAGTTTTGGACCATGGATTTTTCTCATGTTGCCTCTAGGATTTTTATAGGAACATATGAGGGCATGCACTGTGGTTATGTTTTTGAAAAGACAACTTTGCATAGAGGCATATCGCCAATGAAGCCAAGACTTGTGTATTTTTCAATACTTGTGAGGTGAATTTATACCATTTATCATGGTAAACTTAGCCAATCCCACAGTTAGAATAGTTTGGCACCATGAATTAAAGAAATTCACCTTGGTAGTGTATTTGTATTTCAAAAATATCCTAACTAAAAATAATTCTTTTATAGATTGTCTCAAGGATTTTTTCTATGAATATATGCACGAACTCAATGCAATTATGTGTTGTGCACCTCCACATCTCATTGATATATATGTATATTATACAAAACACTTGTTCATTTTCAATTCTTATTTATCGTATGAAAAAATATATGGGTTGATAGTTCGCCTTCACTTTTATTTATATTTGAAGATGTAGATAGCTTCATTTTCAAAAGATATGTCTTAATGTTACGAAACTGATGCAATTCTTCCAACAAATAGGATCCTAGTTCATATTGATATGGTTACAATGCATTTATATCTTTTTTGTCAAGACAAACAATGAAATGATGTATTGCTCCATTCCACAATTCAATGGAAGAGTAACAAAAATGAAATGGGTGGTGGATTGCATGAAACAAAAAGTGTGCAAGAGTATATGCAAAAATTCATCCAATTTGAAAAGATTTTTTCTCTATAGAAGATGATCAATATTGCATTGTGCAAAGTAGTGTTGCTTATGTGCGGAGCTTTATTTGACAATATTCGCACACTCCGCATAGAAATATCTTTTGTTTCTTGTACACGTTTTTACCTCGAAAAGTGAACATTTGGTCTATTTTCAATTCCTATGTAGAAACCTAACACCAGTTGTGTTGGACATTGGGTTCAGTGCTTCCTACGAGTTTCGTGAGATGGGTTAACCCCCTCTCATGGATCCTCACTCTCAAAATTGTTGTAGAGATTAATGATTTCAAGTTTTTTTCTAAAAACAATCATAGTTCAACAAATAGTATTAGAGCTATAGGTCTCGAGTTTGAAATTTTCCCAACGAGCGATGAGGGGATATTGTTGGACATTGGGTTCAACGCTTCCCATGGGTTTTTAAACATGGGTTAACCCCCTCTCATGGATCCTAACTCTCATAATTGTGGTGGAGATTAATTCTTGTGTTTATTGGTCTAACAACAATCTTAGTGCAACAAATTGTCCAAAAAACTAATACCAATTGTTTTGAATCCCTTCATTGTGGTTGTTTGGCATGTTGGCACTTCCACTAATTTTGTATTTTGAATAATGGATTTTGGCATGGCATGTGGTTTCCATGATGGATAGGTCATTCATGGTAGGTTTATTTTCTCTCATTTACTAGGAGAGTGCATTGATTTAGAACTAGTGCAGAGAAAATGTGTCCTTGTTCCATGTGTTGGCGAATGGTTTCTATTTATGATTGGGAAGATTTCAAAAGTGATTCATGTGTGTGGAAACATCATTTATTAAATATGAGACTTTCATTTTTCCTTGAAGTAATTGGAGCTCTGCAATATATTTGTTTTTTTAAATATCCATGCAAAAATTTTCTTTTACGAGGAATTTTTCCCAAGTTTTCCACAGGAATTTTCTAGGACATATGTCTGAATTCAGTGAAGATATATCTTCCACATCTCCTCTCTCTACAAAGGAACATTCAGTGAAGATATATCTTCCACATCTCCTCTCTCTACAAAGGAACATGGAAAATAACATAGCCAAAAATATTTTTTACAGAGGAATTTTTTTTACATTACGAGAAGGCTTTTTCTATGGAGATATGCCACTTTTTTTATGGAGATATGTCAGTAGCTCGATGTATTTCCGACCTCCATACATTGTAGAGGCATATGGCTATCATAGGAAGTACTTTTAGATTTTCAATGCTTGTGAATAAAATTTATGTTTGTTATCATCATGAAGCTACTCACATTCGTAGTTGTGAGGAGTCTTTTTCTATGACCATGTCTTTGAATTCCACATAGGTATTTGTTGTCTCTGTCTATATCCGACTTGTAGGAATATGAAAAAAATGGTTTATTTTCAACTATTGTGCAAAGGATCCATGGCATTGATTCTTATGAGATACTATGATTTCACGGGTCCGCATTTTCAATAGTTCCACAATTTCTTGTGAAAATCTAGGTAATTTAGAGGAAGGCCAAATCACTTTTGGAGCATTGATATTTCTTAGATTTAGAAGGAAAGGGAAATGATTTAGGATTTATGCAAAGAGAATGTCCCAGTTTTATATGAATTGGGTGGTAGTTTCTATTTATGGTTACTTTTGTTTAGAAGGTTGTTCATGTGTCTAGAAAAGACACCTTAGTAAGTACAAACGATGAACTTGGTATTGAAAAAATTTGAGCTCTCTTATTTATTTATTGTTTGAAAATTTTGTGTTGTAATGTGTTTATAGCTATCCTTTTTTTCAGGTTGTGCGGATGTTTTTGTTGATGCTATATTACGATGCTCTTCTTGGGAATTTTCTTTGCAAAATGATCACTTGATATATTTTCAATCCTTGTGGAGAACCAATATTTTATATTGATTATGGTTTGGCATAGTTGTTCTTATATGCCTCATGACTTCTTCATTTTGCATAGTTATACTTTGTCTATTTAAAATTATCTATTTGTTAGGGACCTAACCCCATTAGGAAATCATGAAATGATGTCTTTAATTAACAATTGAAGATGATATTTGATGCAAGAGAATCTCTCCACGTCAATCAGCGAGCCAGCCAGCCCAAGTCAGCGCACACATTCAATGAAGAGAGGCGCAACACTCATTTAAAATTTGAATTTGAACATAATTAAATGAATGTAAGGTTGTTGAGCCATAAAGTTGTGCTTTTCATAGGCATAGTTGTAGGGAGCCTTGAATGTTTGCAAGGCTGAAATCTAGATCCCATTTGGGACTAGACAACCCATTCAATGTAATTGAATAGAATAGGTAGATTGGAGGGAAGAGATCGAAGAGCCCCCTCATGTAAAAGATCTTTGAATATCTTTCAAAGAAGCGATTTGTTAGAATATTCATGAGAAGAGAAGAGAGAATTGAGGAGAGTGAGACCTTGTTACAGTCCGTGCTTAGAACACCTTTGTAAAGAGGCATTTTTATTAATACAAATAGAAGCAGTTTTTCCTGCAAGTATTTCTGTGTTGAATGAATGTCTATGTGTGTTATTTATATGCTGTAGATGTATGTTAAGAATGCATTTGCAGGGGTTGTTTGATTTCAGAGTTAGAGGTATTTGAGGATTCACACCAGGAGGGTGTGACAGAACACTACGAGTTCTAATAGCCGTGTATAGAGAGTGCATTTCTGAATTCTGTGGGTTCAAAAAAAGGTGTGCCAGGAGGGAACAGTAGATGAAATCATTAGCTCAGAGGAAGAGCTCAAGGTTGTTGAACACCTTGGAGGAAAGACTGTGTAGAGGAAGACACAGTAAGGAGACAGAATCTCTGAGGAGTTCTATAAGGCTTTGTGAGGAGGACATTGAGAACAGTCATAGAGTGTTGAGGAAGAAATTTGTTGTGAGTTCAACAAAAGTCAGAATCACTGAGGATTCTAGACACTCTACCAGGAGGACATTGAGTAGGTGCCAGAGAGCATAGGAAGAACTCTTTGAGTTCTATATTTGAAAAAGAGTCCAAGGATAAGGATCTTCACAGGGTTGTTGAACACCCTGCAGACTCAGCAAGGAGTTGCTTGAGAAAAAGAAGTGAAAGGAGGGCATCATATTCTTCATTTGAAGGAGAAGAAAAAGGATAAATTCCTTAGAGGTCGAAGCTACAAGAAAGTATCAAAAGAGATAACACCTTCATGTGTGCAAAGACTCTGCAAGGAGTGCAGAAGTCAAAGAATCCTTTCAGGATTTGAAAGGAGAATCTTAGGAGGAAAAGTGTCTTTGTGCACAGGTAATAGCAGCAAATATCACAGAGGCAACTGAACTTTTTGGAGAGTTTAGAGTCCCTAAATCTCAAGAGGAACAACATCGTTGAGAATACGGACGAGACTCAAAGTTGTAGAGTTCGTAGAGGGAAAGAGCAAAGGTCGAGGCCTTTGGACACTTGGAGAATTCTTCCAAGTTCAGGAAGAATGTGCATGCTCAGGAGGAGCACAACTTCCGTTGGATCAGGCCAAGAAAGAAATTTGGACCATCGGAGTTCCACGTCCAGGGAGCAGCATAGGAGGCGCACACAACAGGAGTCGTTGTGAGCCATTATATCTCACACGGATCGTCGATAGTCATCGGATGGTTCAAAATTTGCATGAGGTTTAAACATCTCACACAGAGCTGAGAATTTGGAAAGGTCTCGAAAGAGTGAGCACATCCAGATTCTGGACTTTGGGATTTTGGAGGTCTTGTTGACGACGATCAGGACAGTGCACGGTGAATGTCCCAAAATGGAAAAAAGGTCACAGAAGTCCATCTGAGGGAGGACACATGTCGCGAGATCACACACTTCGGGGAATCAAACACCAAGAAACACAAAGGAAGGATTTTTATTTTGACTTTGCACCTAGCGAAGTCCCAAAATTATCTGGACCGTCCATCCATGGAGGACACGTGGCAGAGATTGAGAGTCCACCGGGATTTCGATTACCGGGGATTCGAGTTGATAGAGGAGATTGCGTCACAAGGGGTCATAAGTCACAAATCATGACATGATGAGGGCCATTTGTCTGAGGGAGGACACATGGAAGAAATCTAGGATTTCGAGGAAAGTCTTGAAAGGAAGAGTACTTTGGGGATTCAGAATACTGGGTTTCGGTATTTCAGGGGTCTTGTGTCAGAGAGGACAGAGCATTTTTGGGATTGAACTTTTGAAATCATGAAAGGAGAAGGCCGAGGAAGAATAACATTTTCGCATTCTGAGTATCGGCATTTCAGTATTTCGGAGACCGAGAGGTCAAAGAGATAAGGCGCTTGACCACAGGATTCGCGAAATCGCAAATTCCGGTATCTTGAAATACAAGAGGGATTCCCTCAAGGTTTGTTGTGGGTGTTGATTTCCTGAAAGGGAAATAGAAGAGTCGATCGATCTCTCATGGGACAAAAGGAAAAGATCCTATGCAAATTCTGACCTGCGGGTCTGGGGGTCTGTGGCAATATTACATTCCATTCCCCATCAAAAGAGTGAATTTCATGGTTTGTCAAAACCACAAGCTCAAAATGATGATTCAGTGGACGAGGTGGATGGTCATTGAGATCCATTTGGATCATATACTCATAAATGTGTAGGTAGTACTCTGTAAGAGGTTAATAATCTTTGTTGTTACACATAGTTCATTACTCTCTAATTTACTTTTGTTGCATTATTTTGTTCTTAATAATGTTTTCTAGACATTTTTTTAATGATGGGACACTTCTCTTTTTAAGAGGTAACCCATTAGAAAACAATTAAAAGTCTTCGACTTTTGTGATTCATTCACTCCTACAAGGGTATAGATCCAAAACCATGAGATAAACATAGATAATTAATTCTATTTTATTTTTAATTGTGAGTTCGACTTTTAATGTCGTTTATGAGGTCAAGTATTACATAAATATTACTCGGAATATATATTCAACTTATAGGAAAATGTTAATACCTACCCAGTCTCATCCACATCCTCTCTCTTATCACATTCTGTCTTGACCCTCCAATTCGTTTTACGTCCTTTTCTTAATTCCTACCCCTCCTCTTCCCCCACCCATTATCCCTTTTCCTCCTCACCTCCCTATTACACTGCATTACCCCTTCTCGTATGGCCCTCACACACATTCTCTCCTCCTCCCCGTTCATCTTGCCAACCCATCCCACTTTGATCCTTCGTCATTTCCTTCATGCCCACCACTACCCCTCTACCCATGTTTCTAATCAAAAAATAGTCTTGTCTACATTAGTCTCCCACATATGCTAGATTGTGATCCTTATAGTACATGACACTTATTTGCAACCAATGATGTAGGAATCTAGGCTTGGCTAAGAAAGGTTCCCTTAACAAGAATAGGGACTAAAAATATGAAACTACTAAATGGATTATCTCTAAGAATTAATTCATTTAATTTCCTTCATCATTTTAATTTCCAATACTGTATTGATTCTCTTCCTATGAATAGAAAAAAAATATGAAATGAATTTCTATTTCCATCTTCTTTTTCTAAACACACTTCCTTGATTTTCATTTTTTATTATGCCTCTCTCCACATCATTTTTTTCTATTTGATTCCCAAGGAGGCACAACTCCCTTTACCTCTTTCGAAGATGCTCCAAACTAAAAACTTGTCAATTCCTTGGACCTTGGATCATAACTTACCTACTGCTTCTCGATGTACTCTTGAAATTATTCCTCTTCCATCTAAATGGTTTAGACTTAGTTTTGATAACATTGTATTTAATCCTCTCTAATTCATTTAGAGGGAGTTCATAAATAAAAAAAATTGACTAATCTCTATAAATCCCTTCCTCATTAATTTCATTAATTAAAATTAGAGTCCTTTATTTTGTATTTCAAGAATTTTAACTCCACTCAATATTTGATCTATCTTATTCATTTAGAAGGGCCTCATCAATCAAAAATATATTTAATCTCTTAGAAAATCCTTCTCTCACTTGTCATTGTTCTTCCAAGTATACATAATCTTTACAACTTCTACATCAACAAAATCAACCTCCTCTATTTTTCATTTGAAAGAATTTTTCATCCTAAGTGAACCATAATTCCGAGAGTTATATCTTTATTTAATTATGACTTATAATATTTTTTTAACCATAATTAATATTATAAATCAATATTTAAAAGCTTAAAAATAACAAACTAAATAGAAAAATATTCCAGCCTTATTTTTTATTTTATAAGTAACTCAATCTTTTATAAATCATCGATGATAATAATAATAATAATAATAATAATATAATTTTAAGGTAAGGAACCAATAAAAACATCAAATTTGTGTATACACTTCCTTCTTTATAACACAAAAGACATTTAGACTTATCTATTTTCCTTAAATAGTTACTAAAAAAATTTAAAACCCACATCAATCCTAAAACTCATTTTATTATTTTTGATATTTTCAACTCACTTTATGTCCTAAAACTCACTTTATTTTATTGTGATATAAAAAATTATTCAACATAATCAAATTTAATATAAATTTATTTTTATTCTTGATATGACAGATCACTATTTTTTTTTATGATTTGGGAATCATTTTTTATTTTTTTGATATGATGAAATTTAATATAGTTTTATTTATATTGGTTTATTTATATTAAAAAATGATTGGATGTTGTTAAGATTTATTTATATATTTATTTTTAGTGGACTTTAATTATCATGGTCATCATAAAAAAATCAAATTTATATTGATATTTTTATTGTTTCTGAAGGGATTTGATGCACTTAAGTAGTCAAATTTAATATTTACCAACATATATTCATCTTAATCCATATCTACCAAGTTTTGAAAGGGATCAAATCTATCTATGTGCAAACCTTTAAAGTTTCTTTAAGTTTTGAAATTTGCACTCTAAAAAAGATTTCCACCTCCAAAGATTATATCCTCTTAGAGCTTGATAGATCTAGGATTAAGATGATCTACGCTGATTTAATACATTAATATTAAAGTATTAAAAATATTTATATTATAAAATATATTAATATATTATTATTATTATTTTTCCTTGAAATAAATCCTAGAAACCTCAGTGTGTACTTCCCCTCATTTCGAGAATGGTACTCAGGGTAAACCTTATTTGGTAGAAAGAGTGAGTTTGTTTTGGATAACTTATTTCATTTAAAAGTTTAACATGTTACTTGTAAGAATTAAAGTTTTGTAGGGAAAAACACCCCTCATCACAACCTAATTAACTTATTAATATATATATATATTAATATAACTTATTAATATATATATATATTAATATATTTTATAATATATTACAATCTTAATAACCACGATATTTTTTTTTATTATTATTATTATTTAATGTTTTATTATTAATTTAATGTTTTAGGTTATATAACATCTTCGATGTAAAACTCCTTTAAACTGAATTTCAATATTAACTTTGAACCAAACCAACTAACCCTCCAAACTGTAAATTGTAATTATAATGAAATTTAGCTTCGTTTGGCCTATAAAAGAGAAAGAAACAATGGATTAAACATATGGTAACAGAAACAGTGCAACAACTTGGTAAAACGTTATTGTTATTAATCCAGAAAAGTCTTTACTCATCTCCATCGCACCACCTTCTAGCGGTTATGTATTTTTGGTTTCTTATCTTACTGTTAATGTAAATTTTTATGGAATCTATTTTATGTGAAACTTGGTCTATATCTTCAGAATGAAATTTTTATGGAATCTATTTTATGTGAAACGGTTCAAGGGATTCTTCGAGCAGCTGGTCCAGATGATATTGTTGCTGGATCCTGTGTCCATCCTAATTTTCTTTGACCTCGTCTGACCTCTCCCAGTGGCGAAGGCAAAGCCAATACAGGGCGTCATTGTTCTCCATGTTTACCAGACATAGCCCATGTTATGATAGCCCATGTTTACTACACATAGCTGTTACTACTACCTCCTCCCATGTTATGATAGCCCATGTTTACTACACATAGCTCCTCCCAGCTTATGATAGCCCATGTTTACTACACATAGCTGTTACCTCTCTTTAATTCTTTCAAAGAGTGAATATTTTGAATATTTAGCTTCTCGGGTGATTGTTAGTAGCCAGTTCATTGTACTTTTGAGATTTCCTCGGAGAAAAAAAAATAACGGAAATAAATATGTCTTCATTTATAATGATTAATTGGTTTGATATAATTTTCAATTAGAACCGTCTCCATTTATTCTAATGTTAAAAAAATCGAATCGTAAATAAGTGTCACCTATTTATTGCTTCTTACATCGTTTGTTTAGGAGACAGTTAAGTTTTGCAGTGTTCGGTTTAGCGATTGAGAAAGATGCAAACTACATATTACACAATCTAAATTATCAATATAGGAGGATGCATATTATATGGTCTATATGATATGATATCATAGTCTACATGATCAGAAGCATATCACATGATCAGAAGCATATCGTATTTAATAAAAATCAACTTTTTTTGGTGGGAACAGGAGATTACTGTTGAACCAAATGCAATTCCACTGTAATGAAAGATGATGAGGGGTTATCGGTGTGGAATTGTAATATTTCAAATATGGAGATAAATAATGTATTTATATAATTGAAAATTAAAAAAATATTTAGGATAGTTTCAGAATCCGTTATACTTATTAGTATGTGTTATTCATTAATAATTAACTTTAACTGAAAAATATTAAACAATGTCAACTTATTATTATGTGTTTAATGACTTCAACTAATCTGAGGATAGTTTCAGAATCCGTTATACTTATTAGTATGTGTTATTCATTAATAATTAACTTTAACTGAAAAATATTAAACAATGTCAACTTATTATTATGTGTTTAATGACTTCAACTAATCTGAATAAATACCAACCCCAATTCAACCTTTTTATATATATATATATATATATATATATATATATATATATATATATTAAAGAGAATATTATGAATATACATGATCTATACAATTTAAATTATCAAATATTGTCTACATGATCATATATAAGCATATCTTATTTCATTAAAAACAGTTTTTTTTTTGTGTTAACCAAATGCAATGTCACTGTAATGAATCATGATGAGGGGTTATTGGTGTGGAATTGCAATATTTCAAATATGGGGATAAATAATGTATTTATATAATTGAGAATTAGGAAAATATTTTGGACAGTCTTATAATCTATTTTATTTATTATTATGTGTTATTCACTTCAATTAAAAAAATTTTAAACAATGTCAACTTACTATTATATGTTTATTCACTTCAACTAAACTCTGAAAAATATCTACAATTCCTTTAAGAAATTCATAAGAAAAAAAAATATTATATTAAAGAGAGTCTTTCCCTTAAATTCATCTATATAATTATAATGGTTTAACTTAAGTTCATCCATACCATAAAAATTATAATGATTTAACTTAAGTTTATGTCTATTAAATTTACTTAACAATCTTATTATTATAAAAAATATTAAAAATATAAAATATTTTAATAAAAATAGAATTTTAATATTATCATAAAATAACTTATAAAATAACTTATAACATTATGTAAAAAAATAAAAAACCAAACAACTTACATATTAAAATATAATATTAAAAATAAAATATAATATTAAAAATAAAATGTAATATTTTTTTTTTTTAAGTAAAAGAGGCAGTACCTATTATATTGCTATGATCAAAGATACAAAAGTGATGCCAGCTGTCCGCCTAAGCAGGAAACCGGGACAGCTGAGCATCCATGTCCAAGTGTCACACTATGTGCATAGGTGGCAAAATTTACAGAGTTAACAGTGCTATGTCCCGCCCGAAGGAAACCGGGGCTGATAATCATAGCCTGAAGGCTGGTTATTCTAACTAAGACTATGACAGTATAATAACTAGCATAAAAACCATAGCAAGAAAACCAGAGCAGAATTTTAACTGGGATGGAACCTTGAAGCCGCGTCGCTTGTCATATGCATCGGAGTGCCTCCATCGCGCAGGAAACGTGTAAGTGCGCGGACAGGTCGGTCATTGTTTTTTGGACGTTGCTCGGGAGTGCGCCGCGAAAAACATGTCAAGTCTCTGGTCGATTTGCGCCAGGCGGAAGATTTGATCGTCCATTTTGCCTCTAATGTCGAAAATTAGGTTGAGGAAATCCCAATTTGCAGCGGGTGGCTGCTCCTAGCTATAGCTGGCCGCGTTCTCCTCGCATGCTTCCTCGGCCTCCTCCGTTGGCTGGTGTCGCTGACGTTCTTGCCCTGTGTCCTCCGTTGCTTCGACGGCTTCAGGAGGGACCTCCTCGACCACGTAGCAGGGGGTGTAAGGCCATTCCTCGATGACTGCAGAGGGGTCGGGCCCCTCACTTACAGGTTGATGGGGGCCAAGGGAGCCATGACTTACGCGAGAGTTCCAATTCTCTGGAATTGTTATTAGATTGTACTCGTTGGGGCTGGGTGGGCCGTTTGGTGGTATAACTTCTTCGATGAACACTGGTGGAGGCGTCCTAAGCTTGAGCTTGCGTCGTCGGGTGGCAATTGCCAGAGCTCGTTCAAAGTTTGCCTTTCGCTTGCGCCTGGATTCTGCAGCATACCAGGCTGCCCCTCGTCTCGGTCGCCCTCGAATTCGTGGCATGACTGGTGCCCTGCCGAGAATTCTGATGTTGTTACCGATCAAGGAGCTGATGAAGGGGGTCGGAATTGCCAAGTGCAGCCCCTGCACCCGAGAAACTACAGTGAGGCTTTTGCAGCACTGATTTTCCTGTGAAAGGTAGGCTCCCCGGAGAAAAGAACCACTTGCAGGCATAACCCGAATAACGAGCTCCATTATCAATACATTTGATATAACCTCAGCATTAAATCGCGTCATTATTCCCGTCTGGTTAGTGCTCTGGGATGATGTACCTTGCACTCGCGCGAGGGTACTGCTCGAGAGAGTTCGCCTGTGCTCGATCATGTGTTTTAATGGCTGGTTTGGGACGGGCCGACGGGAGCATTTACGCATCGTCCTCTTTTGTTTCCACCTGGCACAATTGCACCACCTATCACCCCATCCGGGGAGAAAATAAAATGTAATATTAAAACTGATAATGAATACTAAAAAAAATTCATCCATCAATCCACATACTTATATATCATTTCCCAATTAAACATAATATCCTATTAGTATGTCATACCCATTCTAATAGAGTAGGCATTCTTTTATTAAATGTATGTCATTGTTTTATCAAATGTATTCATAGGGATGATGCCTTTAGTAGGGTGATGCGTCCAAACGAGACCAAAATGTCCATTTTGAGGGAATTGAACTCGATCATGGAGGATAACAACTTGCTACCCAACCACCTCAACTAAAGATTAATAAACATCCCCCAACATCAAAGAGAGACCTCTAAATCAATTAATCAACATCCCATAACATCAAAGAGAGACCTTCTCTAAATCAATTAATTAACATCGCAAAATATCAAAGAGATACCTTATCTAAATCAATTTTATTATTAGTGCCTGCCAAAGGCCTAGGTCTATAGCAATAAGTTTTTAGTTGACCCTTTTGCATTGACCAAATATTTATGGCCTTTTTGCATAGTTTAACTTTGTTGTGAGTGATTCATTGTTTGTCATTCAAAACAATATCTTATTGTCGGACTTGTGGCATGAATTTAATAAGAAATTTAATTCTATTGGATGGTTGGAAGGGGTTCCTATATGACTGACAAAGTTTTGAGAAGATCTCGGTTTCGGATGCTTTCCATTGTATGAGTTGTTGAATGGGGACATTGAAATTTGTGGGATGAACAATATTCAATTGTATTTATTATACAATATATTTACTCTCTTACACTTTTTCTTTAAATTTAGCACTATCCATGAATTTTGAAGGGATTTCTATGTACTATATGACATAATTTTGTGCCAGGGATTTTATGGACTGGAAATATTTTTAATTGAGTTGTTTTGTTGTAAGGAATTGTTGATTTCTTTGCATTTGATCATCATATAGTGTGCTATGATCCAGAAAGATGAGGTTATTTGGTTGTTTGGAAGTTGTGAGTTTTGCAACTCGCGATATGCAAGACATGAATATCATCTTCTACAAATCAGAGGGTGAGAAATCTTGTGCATCTACTTTGCTTCTTTGAACTTGTTTTCCTGCATATTAATTTATGTATTTTATAAAAAGTGAAAGTAGTTTCTCTCATGCATAGTGCACTAACATGGTTTTTTAGCCTCCCACATATTTGTATCTTCTGTACTTTGTATAGGTTTTTTCCTTGCATAATGAATGTTTGGTTTGTTTCAATTTTTGTGCATATAATTGATACCAATTTTTGGAAATCCATGCATTTTGGTGATTTCCCACATTCTCACTTGCAATAGTTATGGAGCATGGATTTTTCCCATGTTTTTCGGAGGTTTTTTTTATGAACATATGCGGGCACTCGATGTAGTTATGCCTTTCACATTTTCATTTACCTTTGAAGATGTATATAAATGCATTTTTCAAAAGATATGTTTGAAAGTGAGGAATCTAATCCAATTCTGGAAAGAAATATGATCCTAATTCATATTGATATGATTGCAATGCCTGTATATCTTTGTTGTCAACACAAACCAAGAAATGTTGTCTTGATCCATTCCCCAATTCAATGGAAAAGTAACGAAAATGCAAGGGGGAGGTGGAGTGCATCAAACAAAGAGTGTGGAAGAGTATATGAAAAAATTCATCCAATCTAACGCATCCTTGCATTGCAATGAATTTGTGCATTCACATTTGTAATAGTTTTGGACCATGTATTTTTCTCATGTTGTCTCTAGGATTTTTCTATGAACATATGAGGGCATTCAGTGTGGTTATGTCTTGCACAGAGGCTTATCACCAATCCAACCAAGACTTGTGTATTTTTCAATACTTGTGAGGTGAGTTTATACCATTTATTGTGGTGAACTTATGCAACCCCAAAGTTCCAATAGCTTGGCACCATGAATCAAAGGAATTCACCTTGGTAGTGTATTTATATTTCAGAAATATCCTAACCAAAAATTCTTTTTTTATAGATTGTCCCAGGATTTTTTTATAAATATATGTCCGAACTCAATGCAATTATGCGTTGTGCACCTCCACATCTCATAGATTTATATGGATATCATAGGAAACACTTGTGTATTTTCAATTTTTATTTATCATTTGAAAAAATATATGGGTTGATAGTTTTCCTTCACTTTTATTTATATTTGAAGATGTAGATAGCTTCATTTTCAAAAGAAATGTTTTAATGTTAGGAAACTGATGCAATTATTGGAACAAATAGGATCCTAGTTCATATTGATATGATTACAATGCATTTATATATTTTTTTCAAGACAACCCATGAAATAATGTATTGCACCATTCCACAATTCAATGGAAGAGTAACAAACATGAAATGGGGTGGATTGCATCAAACAAAAAGTGTGCAAGAGTACATGAAAAAAATTCATCCAATCTGAAAAAGATGATTTCTCTATAGCAGATGGTCAATATTGCATTGTGCAAAGTAGTGTTGATTATGTGCATAGGATTTTTCAATTTGTTCACACTCCGCATAGAAATATTTTTGGTTCCTTGTACACGTTTTTACCTCGAAAAGTGAACATTTGTTCTATTTTCAATTCCTATGTAGAAACCTAACACCAATTGTGTTGGACATTGGGTTCATTGCTTTTTGGGAGTTTCGTGACATGGCTTAATGCTCTCTCATGGATCCTCCCTCTCGCAATTGTGGTAGAGATTAATTCTTACAGGTTTTGTTCTAATAATAGTCATAGTCCAACAAATGGTATTACAGCTAGAGTTGAAATTTTCTCATTGAGTGGTGGGAAGATATTATTGGACATTGGATTCAACGCTTCCAACAAGTTTGGTGAGATGTTTTAACCCCCTCTTGTGGATCCCAACTCTCGTAATTGTGGTGGATATTAATTATTGCAAAACTTATAGCAATTGTCTCGGATCCTTGCATTGTGGTTGTTTGGCATGTTGATCGTTGCAATAATTTTCTAGAATGGATTGTGGCATGTCATGTAGTTTCCATGATGGATAGGTCATTCATGGTAGGTTGATTTGCTCGCATTTACTAGGAGAGCGCATTGATTTAGAACGAGTGAAAAGAATTCCATATGTTATCGAATGGTTTTTATTTATGATTGACGAATGGTTTTTATTTATGATTGAGAATACTTCAAAGGTGATTCATGTGTCTGGAAAAATAATTTTAGTAAATACAAGATTTGCATTTTTCTTTGAAGTAATTGGAGTTGTGAAATGTATTTCTTTTATTTTAAATATCCACGCCGAAATCGTTTTTTTCTATGAACATATCTCTGCATTCAGTCTAACTATATATTCCACATCTCGGATCTCTGCAAAGGCACATGGAAAATCGCATAGCCAAAAAGATTTTTTCACAGAAGAATTTTTTTTACGTTGCGAGAAGGCTTTTTCTATGTAGATATGTGAGCAGCTAGATGTATTTCCCACCTCCATACATTGCAGAGCAATATGGCTAGCATAGGAAGTACTTTTGTATTTTCAATGCTTGTGAATAGAATTTATATCATCGTGAAGTTACATAGGTATTTCTTGTAAGTATTTTCATTGCACTTGCAGGAATATGAAAGACTGGGTTTATTTTAATGTTTATTTTAAACTATTGTGCAGAGGATCCATGGCTTTGATGCTCATGAGCTAGTATGCTTTCGTAGGTCCCCATTTTTAATAGTTCCACATTTTCTTGTGAAAATCTAGGTAATTTAGAGGAAGGCCAAATCACTTTTGAAGCGTTGATATTTCTTCGATTTAGAAGGAAAGGGAAATGATTAAGGACTTATGCAAAGAAAATGTCTCAGTTTTATATGAATTGGGTGGTAGTTTCTATTTATGGTTACTTTTGTTTAGGAGGTTGTTCATGTTTCTAGAAAAGACACCTTAGTAAGTACAAATAATGCACTTGGTATTGAAACAATTTGAGCTCTCTGATTTATTTATGACTTGGAAATTTTGTGTTGTAATGTGTTTATAGCTATCCTTTTTTTCAGGTTGTGTGGATGTTTTTTGCTGATGAGATATTATGATGTTTTTTTGGGGAATTTTATTTTCAAAATGATCACTTGATATATTTTCAATCCTTTTGCAGAACCAATATTTTATATTACTTATGGTTTGGCATAGTTTTGCGTATATTCCTCGGACTTCTGCATTTTGCATAGCTATACTTTGTCTATTAATATGATCTATTTGTTAGGGACCTAACCCATTAGGAAATAATCAAATGATGTCTTTAATTAACAATTGAAGATGACATTACATTACATTCCCCATAAAAAGAGTGAATATCATGGTTTATCAAAACGACAGGAAGAGGTGGATGGCCACTGAGATCCATATGGATCAAATACTCATAAAAGTGTAGATAGTACTGTGTAAGAGGTTAATAATTTATTGTGTTAATAAGAGTCCATTACTCTCTAATTTACTTTTGTTGCATTATTGTGTTCGATTTCTAGAAAAATTTTAAATGATGGTCCACTTCCATTTTTTTAGAGGGAACCCATCAAAAAAGAATGAAAAGTCTTCCACTTTTGTCATTTGTTGATTCCTACGAGGTTCTAGATCCAAAACCATGAAATAAACATACATAGTTGATTCTATTTTATTTTTAACGGAGAGTTTGACTTTTAATGTTATTTATGAGATCAAGTATTACATAAATATTACTCAGAATATATATTCAACTTATAATACAATGTTAGGACAATAAGTATTTATTTTCTTCCCCCTCACCCTTTTCCACCCACCCTCATCCACATCCTCTCTCTTATCACCTTTTCTCCCAACCCTCAATTGCATTTAACCTCCTTTTCTTAATTCCTACCCCTTCTCTTCCCCCACCCATTTACCCTTTTTCCTCTTCTCACCTCCCTATTACACTACATTCCCCCTTTCCCTATGGCCCTCACACACATCCTCTCCTCCTCGCCCTTCATCTTGGAACCCCCTTCCACTTTGATCCTCCCCCCTTTCCTTCATGCCCACCACTACCTCTGTAACTCACACACATCCTCTCCTCCTCCCCCTTCATCTTGCCACCCCCTCCCACTTTGATCCTCCCCCCTTTCCTTCATGCCCACCACTACCTCTACCTCTGTAACTCACACACATCCTCTCCTCCTACCTCTTCATCTTGCCACCCCCTCCCGCTTTCATCCTCCCTCAATTCCTTCATGCCCACAACTACGCCTACCCTACCCATCCAACCTTCTCCCCCTACTCCTCGACCCATGTCTCTACTCAAAAAAATAGTCTTGTATACCATTACCCCCTTCACATATGTCCGATTGTGATTCTTATAGTACATGACACTTATTTTCGGCCAATGATGTAGGAATTTAAGATTGGCTAAAAAAGATTCTTGTAACAAGACTAGGAGACTAAAAATGTGAAACTGCTAAATATATTATCTCTAAGAATTAATTCATTTAATTTTCTTCATTTTTTTAATTTCCAATACTGTATTGACTCTCTTCCTATGAATAGAAAAAAATATGAAATGACTTTCTATTTCCATCTTCTTTTTCTAAAAACACTTCTCTTAGAAGTTCTCCTTCTATTTTTATTTATGCTTCCATCTGTGGATATTGCCTCCGAGATCGTCCAACATTTTTATGAGTTCTCCATGTGGTGAGTGCCTCATAGTTCGTCCAACGATTCTTAACGAGTTCCTCTCAGAAAATTCTAATGTGCCCCTCCCCCATTAATATTTTTCCGTTTTTGTTTTTCCAGTTTAATGAATCGCCAATTTGGTGCCTAGTGCAGAACCACAAGGTACGCTTTTGGTGTAGACCCCAAGAGGAAGAGTTACCATCGTGACAAAACGGTGTCCGTTGGCACCCTTGTCTTTCATTTTCCGGCTTATCTTCCTACCTTAATGAATCGAACTGGAAGGATTCCTTATCCTCCGGATATAGCATTGTAGCATCGAACCCTCTTAACTGGTTTTAAGAAGATTGATCTTCTTGGGTTTTTATAGGAGAATAGATAGGTTAGTCTATAGACTTCTTATTGTTTAAACTTGGTTGACCATATTAAAATATTGTAATTGGATGTGTAGAATGGTAATGAAGTTTATTGGTGTTTAATCACTTGATCATCGGTTCTTTAAAGAGGAACACAAGGAAGCCTTAATTTTGTCAATTGCTTATTGTGAATTCTCTTAGCCTTGTAATTAGACATGAAAATTGCATTGAATTATTGTCATTTTCTTAAAAGGATTTGATCTTTCCATGTCATGAATCTTTCTTACCCTTTATTTATTAAATTTCATTTCATAATATAAAAATATGATTTTACCTTGTGAAGAAAAATAATTGAAGATTGACTAAAAATAACCTATAATTAGATCTCTTCCTACACTAAGTTTATATTTCTCTTACAGTTCTCTCTACTCCTTATGTAAATTACTTTTACCCACTCACCTCCATTATAGCTAGAATATTAGAATATCATGTTGCCTCTTGATTAAGTGATGATTAGGTAAGAAGGATGTTCTAGTTATTGTGTTTTATGATTAGATCACCTTTGCACCATGAAACAAAATTGATGATTACTTTGTGGCCATGAAATTAATGCAATGTATGATTGTTATGTAATTTGTTTACTCTTGCGTCATGATAAAAAATTTGATGATCACCCCTACTTCTAAAATGAATCTGATGTACAATTAGTTATGTAAGTAGCTTATTATTGCACCATGAAAATAAAGTGGATGATTACTCTTGCACCTTAAAGAAGAAGTTGATGTATGATCTGTTTAGGAATTAGATTCTTTGTGCCATTAAATATTGTTGATGATGATTGACTGAGTAATTAGATTCTATGAACCATTAATATTTTTTATGTTGATTGATTGAGTAATTAGAGTGTCTTGTGTCGTTGAATAATGTTGATTTATGATTGATTTAGTAATTACATTACCCTTCCACCATTATTACTTGTTAAATGAGATTGATTGTTGATCTAATTGGATTTCAGATTGATTGTATTAGTGGCATTTAGATACATCCTTGTTCTTTAGAACATGCCAGCCCTAAGATCTTAAGTGGTCAAAATCAATTGGATGAATCATGGAGATCCCAGCCATGCATGATAGGTTGGGTGGGTAGTGACTTAAATGTTCAGTGACATGGTTGATTGTGTAACACAAGTATTTATAATAGCTTTAGAAAAGAGAACTATTCTTACATACATAGAATTCCTTAACAAGTTAAAAGGTAGTTAATCAAATTAAATAAATTCATACATTCATACACTTTGAAATTCATACATTCATCAACATAAAATGAAAAAAAAATGAGATTCATAAAAAATGTGTCATGAAATGTAAATGTGTGCGTGTATATATTCAACATCATCTAAACTATATATGTTTTAGAAAATGGTACATCATTACCAATATACAAAATGGTACATACAGTGGCCTAGATACAATATGGTAGTCATTGGTCACTCATCGACCACTTCCACCCTTTCCACCCTGAGGAGAATCCTAGAAATTGATCATTCTTCTATTGCTTGAATGCCTTGGGTATTGATGGAGATTCTCTAGCAGGTGGAGTGCTCAGCTACAAAACCTACTCTAAGGCAACATCCAATGTAGTAGCCTTAACAGATGACATAGATGGAAATGGTGGTGGGGGCGGGTGGCATACAAGTGCATCCATTGTGGATTGATGTGATGGAAGAGGTGGTGCAAATAGGTGGTATGCAGGTGCATCCACTGAGGATGGATGGAATGATAAATATTTGGGGGATGGGTGGTGATGAACCCCCATGGGCTGTAGAAGTGATGGAATATGGCTTGTCCTATAAATAAGTAACCGAAAGTTAGTGGTCGGCTTCCGAAGCACTAGAATATTACTATAATTGGTGAAAATATGAACATTTTTAATACCTATTAATAATATCCTAGGTGGACATTGCTTGACACTCCCTAGTCCTATAGCTTATAAAAACACAAGAACATATAAATTTGAGGATGCTAGGAAATAAATAAATCAGGATGGTGAAATTTTCAAATATGACACATACATGTGTATGGGGTACAGTGAATGATGAATATTCATCTACTATTGCATCAGTGATAGAGACAAAGACTCATGCATCTATTGGGTAGAGGGTTTGCTATACATTAGTACATACTACAAAAAATCATGCAATTTATCGAAATAAATATAGAGAATACTATATAAATATATAGCGACAAAGAAAATAGATATGGTTAAGATATTGACACCCTCCATGAATATCTAGTGTCCACTAGCCTCCATAGGCCCATAGAAAGTATTCCAACAACTCGATAATTATCTCCTAGAAGAGCTACTTCATTCTAAAATTTTTACATTGATCAAATTCCCTAATTCTCTTCAGGGACACAAATCCACCTGTCCACCACCAGTCTCCTTGTCTCTCGTATATAATCATCTTCTCCAATCCTCATCTCCTCCTCCACCTTCCTCTTGATATTTCCTTACCCTCCACTTTGGATCCTCCCTCATTTCATTCGTTCCCACCATTCCCCCTCCCCTACCCATTTCGACATTCACTTTTCCTCAAATCCTCCCCCTTTTCTCCTCCCCGCCTCTCCAGGTCTCACCTATTTCCCTTTCTTTCCCCCTCACCCTTTTCCTTCCATGTACATCCTAATCCCCTCTCTTACCACCTCATCTCATGACCCTCCAATGGATTTTGCATCCTTTTCCTAATGCATTCCACTCCACCTCCCCTACCCATTAACCTTATTTCCTTCTCTCACCTCCCTATCCCACTACTCCCCACTTCCCCATGTGGTCCTCCCTCCCCTCCTCTCCTCCCCCTCCTTCCCCTCTCCCTTTATCTTGATACCCCTTGGCTTCTCCCTATTTTCCTTCTTGCCCACCACTACCCCTACCTTTCCCATCCAACCTTCCCCTCTACACCTGTAACCATTTCTCTACTCAAATCCTAGTTTACACCTCTAACCATTTCTCTACTCAAACCCTAGTTTACACCTGTAACCATTTCTCTACTCAAATCCTAGTTTACACCTCTAACCATTTCTCTACTCAAACCCTACTTTACACCTCTAACCATTTCTCTACTCGAACCCTAGTTTTTTCTACGAGTAGACCCCATCTATGCTCGTTGTAATCCTTATAGTGAAAAGACACTAATTTGTGGCAAAGGATGGAGGAATCTAGGCATGGCTAAAATTTTTTTTGATAACAAGATTAGGGAAAGGAGTGTTGTTCATATTCAAATTATTATAATAAATATCTATTTTCTTCCACACATTAATTCATTTTATTCTTCATGTGATGTGAATGTTATTTGAATATAGAAACTGTATGTGAAGTAATTAATGTAAACATAGTTAGGATAATTTTGGTTGCTCTATTTGTGTGCACGTGTAAAATATTAATGTGCACGTGTAAAATCATAGACACTTAAATTCCCAAATTTATCATATAAACTGAGGTCAAATTGCATACCATAATGTAGGAAATTTCTATTCAACATAAAGGCTATATTTGATGCACTAAACCATGGTATAAGTGGGATATAAATGCAATATTTTCCATATGGGTGGAATATGTGAATTATTTTAGTATTTCATTAAAATATGATGATTTATTTGATATGATTTATTGTTTGGATACAGTACAATGTTTTTAGTTGTTAACAAACGTTTTTTTCCATCATAATTAATGAGTAATATCATGAACCATGGTATAGGAAACATTGTGAACTCTTTATCTTTTAGAATTTTTTATTTTATGGGAGGAATGTGAGACCAATAGATTGGATGCATTATGGATGGTTTTTATTGTCTAATTAGTGTTTTTATGATTTTAATTCAAAATTAGTATTGTTATGGTTTTAATCCGAGAACAAAAAGTTGAAACATTGTAAAATGATTAGAGAAAACTTATTTTCCTATAGAAGAAAAATTAATTCAATTTTGAAAATTAAATTTAATATGTATATTTCTTATACCTTAGTTTATTTAAGAATTAAAAAAATAGATTTGACCACTCATCCACATTTTATTTTTTTAAATCCTATATATAATTCTCTAAAGATGGTACAAAACTTACATATTTCATCCTTACCTATAAGTAGAATAATCCAATTTCAAGGATTGAAGACAACATAGATGTTTCTATGGTCTATCCCATGGTTTGTGGATGAAATTCAAGGATTAATACCATAGTAATCTATGTATTTTTGTCTGAAATATTGTATGAGTACTATATGTGGAATCAATTTCTTATTAGAGGATAATTATGAAACTAAATTTAAATATTTGGAATCAATTTCCTATTAGAGGGTAATTATGGGACTAAATTTAAAGATAGGATAAAATAGTGATAGATCTTATGGCCCAATTCTTGGGGTTAGGGATGAAAACATTGGATTTATCCTCAATCCTCATTTCATATTCCTATAAGCTATATGTGGGGATCTAAAACATGATATAAGACTTGCAAATAGAATATTTTCCATATGATATGAATATTGGCAAGTCGTCATGGATTTAATGAAACAAACATGATTTTGGACAAGGCCGTGACCCTAGTCGAGGCTTTGGAACAAAATTAAGATAATATGCTCTCTTCAATCCTTTTGGGCTCATGATTTTAGTATGATTCCTTAAACTATAGAATAAGAGCTAGATATGGAAGATTTCACTACATGAGGATTATGGATATGATTTTAAGAACTAGGTGTAATAATAATTATTTCCATTACTCAAACCATAGTTTTATATGTATTAATACCTAGCTACAAGTCTATTTTTTGAGATTCAAAAGAATTGAATAGGGTAGCACATGATTACAAGTTGAACACTTATCTACTCCATTTTTGGGGATTCAAAAGAGATGAATAGGGTAGCACAAGCATATAAGTTGAACATTTATCTATTAGTTTTGAATATGGATCAAATTTAAGGATTAATCCATATTCAAAACCACTTTCACCCTAAGGAGAATTGTGGAAATCGATCTTTCATCTATTTCTCGAATACCTCGGGCATCTATGGAGATTTTCTAGCAGGTGGAGCACTAAGCTGCACAATGTACTCTAAGGAAACATCCAATGTAGTAGCCTCGACGGATGACATAGATGGAAATGGTGGTGGTGGTGGGTGGCATACAAGTGCATCCATTGTGGATGGATGTGATGGAAGAGGTGGTGAAAATAGGTGGCCTACTGGTGCATCCACTAAGGATGGATTGAATAAGAAATGTTGTGGGGATGGGTGGCGATGAACCCCGATGGGATGTAGAAGTGATGGAATATGTCTTGTCCCCCATGGAATCTAGAAGTGATGGAATATGGCTTGTCGTAGAAATAGGTAACCCAAAGTTCATGGTCGGCTTCCCAAAGCACTATAATATTAGTGTAACTCGTGAAAATATGAACATTTTTAATACCTATTAATAATATCCTAGGTGGAAATTACTTGCAATTCCCTCGTCTAGTAGCCTATAAAAACACAAGAACATATAAATTTGAGGATGCTAGGAAATAAAAAAATCATGATGTTGAATTTATCAAATGTGACACATACATGTGAATGGTCTATACCGAATGAGAAAGATTCCTCTAGTGTTGCATGAATGATAGAGACAGATATTGATGGATCCATCGGCATAGAGGGTCTACTATAGAGTCGTACCAACTACAAAAAAGCATGCAATATATCAAAATAAATATAGAGAATACTATATAAATATACAACTATGAATAACATAGATATGGTTAAGATACTAACCTCCTCCATGAATATCTAGTGTCCACTCACCGCTGTAGGCCCATAGAAAGTCTTCCTGCAACTTGAGAATATACGAGGCTCACATGAACAACTGCTCTGTCCATGTTCCCTCTCCTTTCTTCCCTCTTGGATGAATGTCCAACCCTCTTAGCACCTCCTATCGATATAGTGCAACAAAATACCATGTTTCACTAAACTATGAGTCAAGGTTGAGAGAGCTCCATATGGTTACTGCAATCCCTCATCCATGAAGGAAATTGTGAAGGGGGGTTAGGCCTTTACCCAAGGAAAATACCTAACATGGGACCATTCCTAGCATGATCATGGTCCAGAACCTAGACACACCCCCTAGAAATCAACAATGTCAAAGTAGTTCACATGTAAAGACCCTATGTTTCACTTTGAGTTTCTAGGTGGGGCGGTTATATTTTGATTTTGGATAACAGTTCTAAATTGAGACTCTTTTTGTAAAGTTATCATTATATTTCAAATGTAATATATTTTTTCTATTTGAAAAAAAAAAATCTTTTAGATACATAAGGAGCTTGAAATTGTAAATTTGATTTTGGAGAAATTTAAATTTCTTTTTAATTAATGAAGATATTTTCCTTCTAAGATATCATAAAATGTGCTAATGTTATAAGATTTTAAAATATTTTATTTGTTAAAATGTGAAAGTCTATCTCTTAATAACTATTAATATTAATAAATTATGATTTTTTAAATAATTGTGTAAATTAATTTGCATTTTTTAATAATATTCAATAACTAGTATACTCTCTATCAATTAACAACCAAGATATAATAATTTTAAAGAATAAAATAAAAATAACAATTTAAGTTGTTAAAAACATTCACCTAAATTTACAACTAAATCATAATTTAACGAACAAAATTATAAATCATAACCATAACATAATAATTTATATTCAATCTTTAAAAAATATTAAAAAACAAACCTTTATCACAAGTAAAGGTAATAAAAACTCCCTCAACCTTGTCAAACTCTATGTTAAATTTGTCAAAGACCATAAAGGGTGGATTTACCATTGAAACGAGAATCCAATTGTGTTGGCATTATATTTTGAACTTTAGTTCAGTTATTAATGGTTTTCAAATAATTTAATTATTTATTGTGTTGTGTTGGCATTATATTTTGAAATTTAGTTTAGTTATTAATGGTTTTCAAATAATTTAACTATTTATAAAGTAAAGAGTACACAAGATTAAAAAAAATACATGTTTTTTAAGAATTTAATTCTCTTAAAAGTAAAGATTATAAGTTATAATTCCAAAATAAAACAAGAGCATAACTCCACTTAATAAAATTCATCTAGTGTTTCCTTGCTTTCCTAAGGTTGTCCATCATAATACTTAGGCATGCAAGAAGGTCATTTCTACATTGTATTTTCTACCCTTCACACTAAGGGATGCATTTGAATCATTTTAGGGCTTAAATAATGCAATGATTATATAGTTATGAGTATGGCTAAGGAAAAATATTTCCAAATATATGTGATTCCACATGAGGTTACCAGACCTAGACTAGTACAATAATATCTATATGATTCCACATGAGGTTACTACACCTACACCAATACAATAATGTCTATATGATTCCACATGAGGTTACCACACCTACACTACTACAATAATGTCCGTGGAAAATTTGGGGGATTCGGTTGATCTCTCGCTCACAAGTTGATACATGAATATGATATGATATGGGGTAAGACACAATGGGTGCAAGCCTATAAATGGTTAATGGGTTGAGTCTTTTCTTGTTAATATTATGGAAGTCATGTTAATATTATGGAGGTCATGATGAAACGAATGGTTTGAGTTTTCAATTTGACATACAAAACACTTGGTATTTTTATTGATCCTATTTTCTACCTGCCAAATGGTGTTTTAGCTACATATTTCATATGGATTCTAGTAGAGAAACATTGGGAATATTGTATCTATGCGAAATAAATCCGTGAATTTAATAGATGTTGAATCGTAGTATGTTGAATTGTTGGATTTGTTTTTCATGTCCTTGAATTGTTGGTTTTATTTTCATGTCCTTGAAGCCACCATCTTAGGAAAATCATTTTTCATTATTACTTGGCTTGAAGTCACAATATTCATTTGAATTTGATGGCTAGCTATAAATGGTGCAGTGCTCTAATGGGAATATGGTTAGTCAATTTTAATTTTGTTGAAACTAGAAGTAATATATTCTTATGGTTAGTAGCTACACTTCACGTAAAAGGATTGCAATTTCTGGCACATGTTGTTTCTATGGATACAACTAATTTGAAAGTTTTTTGTTGGAAAAGTGTGAAGATACTTATCTTTCTTGCGAGGAAAAAGATGAATGGGAGACTTATGTGAGGGGACTTAAGTATTTTGGTCTTGTGTTATCATATGAGAATGATTGAATTGTTTGGTATTGGGATGGTAATGGTGGGAAAGTATCGAAAAAAAAAGCCTATGATGTACAATTTTCAGATGATCTTGATGATGTTTTGGAGGACTGGTTGACTCATGTATGGAAGTGGAAGATTCGCTGACGAATTAAATTATTTAGTTGGCTATTGATTGAAAATAGAGTTCTAGCCTGGGATAATTTGTGAAAAAGAGGTTTTATTGGTCCAAGTAGATGTGTAGTTTGTGGAGAGGGGGAGGAAAGGATAAATCATGTGATGGTGTATCTCTCTCTCTCTCAAGAAGTTTCTAATTATATTTCAACTATTTATTGTAACATCTCTCTCTTGAGTGCACTAAGGGAACTTATTCTTTGAGGACACTTGCTTGCATGTGATCCAAGCACTAAGGGAACTTATTCTTTGAGGACACTTGCTTGCATGTGATCCAGATTATTATACTACTGAGAATTTGATTATGATTATGAGGCATTATGGATATGATGACATGTTATTTTGGTGTATTGATATAGACAAGTGCTATTGACTCGTTCTCCTCAGTGTGAAGGATTTTGGACCTCGGGGATTCAAAGGCATCAATTAAACCCTTGGAATCTCGATCGAGTCACAGAGTGGACTATTGGGTTTTATTGTTGTATATATGACATATGTCCACCTCATTAGATGTTATGATTATATATCTCTTCTTTTATGCGTAACTTTACACTGCAAAATTTTAGATTTAACTCCTTATCTTGTGGTAGTTGGGATACCCAGCTTGGTGAGTAGTGGTAGCTCAGCCTTGCAAGGTGAGCTCAGAGCTAGTTGTTCTCTGGATTAATGTACATGTACTCTTTGCGTCTCGGGGGGGTAAGAGGGAAGAAGAGTATCCCTAGCATTGGCTCAGAGGTACCAGTGAAGTCACATCCATTAGCGAGCAGGAGCGGGACAGAGCACACAGAACAACAACTCAAAGTGGGTGACTTGGGATATGGTACGCATGCATTTATTCTAGAGGGTATATTCCTATTGACTTTACACTTTCATTTCTGTACTTTTAATTGAGTAAAGAAAGTGTTTGACATAGCATTTTAACCGAGAACTTAAGTTCTCCATAGCCTTAAGCTCGCTTCTTGGCATGATTACCTTAGCATTGGATCCCTGAATGCTATGGCTGTCCTATTAGTTTTATTGATTTATTGTGAAAAGTTGTGATTTACTTTTTCCTTATCCCCAAATCATGAGTCCACGCCTTAGCAGTCATCCAAGAGCGAAGGATGTTTGCCCAGTCATCTACCCCTGTTGATTGTTCTTGTGTGATTGAGGATCTTTGTGCCTTCTTGTGTTGAGTAATTATGCCATTATTATCAAACCTATCCGTGAACTGCTGATTACCCCTGCCTTTTTAACTCTGCATTTTACCATTTTACAGTCAACATTTCCCCCCACTGGACAACGACCTTTCCATGCTTTAGATTGCGATCTTACCCTTCTAGACTTCAAATTTTATTTCATGTTTTTAGCATTATTAATTATCATTTTTGTGGTCATTTTCAATTGGTCTGCATTTTATTTGATGGCAGCGTTATCAGTTTTTGACAGGATTTTCAGCAACCCATTTAATGGCTCTTTTTGTACTCAACAGACACATAAACTTAAGACCCGTAGCATTGGAAGTTTAGAACATCTTCAGCCTGAGATCAACACTTTCTAGTCTGCGTTTTCCGCTTTGTATAACCTGCCCTTTCAGCGTGAGTTTAAGCAACGAGAGATACATCGTTTGGCTGCATTCTTGTTCTGACCCCAACGCCAGCGATTTACACCTGCGTGTTTAGGAACCCTTTCCAGCAAACCCGTGGTAGTGGACTTTTACTATAGATTTTATGGTGTTAAATTCTCCTTCGAAATGAATGTTTAAACAACAATTTTGGACAGTCGTTTTTATTATCTGCAATAAATTTTTTATAAATGTTAGATAGCTTGCGTTTATGGACATCCTGGAATTATACACCTGCATTTGTTTTTTAACTTGGTGATAGCGATTTATGCATTCAATCACACAACGATCCTTTTGTTTTGCTCACCAATATACCAAAGAACTTAGAAATACATTTATTATGACAACAATGTATTCACAAAAACATTCCAGGCGGCCAATAAATATTGATTGAAAGCAAATATATTCGATAGCGATATTAGATGTATTGTGTAGTGATATCAGGTATTAATGGATAGCAATAGATCTTAGCCCTAGTTTATTTAATTATGTTTCCGAAATTTTTATATGCATTCTTTCCTTTTCCTTAAGGCTAAGACACCGTGAAATTTATGCCCTTACCAATGCAAGACAACGATTTAAACTTGCTCTGATCACACAATTCTAGACCATGAGTTTTCTTGGTGATATAATTCAGCGATTTATGATTTGTTTATTACCCAGCAACTTCATTATTCACTCTGCGATCTGGTAGATTAAATGTCAGCAATTTCTGTTAGTTACTCTGCGTTTGTGTATATCCATCATATTTATTAATGTTGGGTCACAGCGATATCATTAAATATTTATGCATGTCATGTTGATTGTGTCAATTCCTGCGTTAAATTGGGAAAATACCTGCGTTTTGAACCTCAGTGTTTGGTGAAAGATAGTCAGAGTTACCTTTTAATGTTAGACAGCATGCCAATGCTTGGCAACGTATAAATAGTTGGAAACTCTCCCGTGGTGCGGTTTCACCTTATAAATTTTGTTTTACCTGCTTTCGTGTAGATAGCAATGTTGTTAGTTTTTTCCTTTAACACAAGATGGATATCCACACACAGCGTTTTAATCTTGACTGCAAATCTGGTGGAGGCGTTTTAGCTCAGTGCTTGAACAACATTGAAATTTTTTTGGAGGAAGTCTTTATTGATTAATAGCCAATTTTTCTCTATTATGAAAAAGATATATAAGTTATCCTGTTGTTAATTTCATCTTTATTTATATGGTGTAAATCTTATTTCATAGTGTTAATCATTTTTTAATTTATATAGTGTAATTTTGTTTCATATTGTAAACTCATTTTAATTTATTTATATAGTGCTAATCTTTTTCATAGTGTAAAACCATTTTTATGCATATAGTGTAAATTCATTTTTATATATCATGGAAATCTTGTTTCAAGGACAACTATATAATTGATTGTTTAAATATATATTATGCATAAAAGAGAGAGATTTTATTAATAGCATAGTGATCGTGATGTTATTGATATCATGTTTTATTAGTGGTGATTTTTAGTAATATCATATTGATAGCATGTTAACAGTTTTTAATTAAAAGTTGATAGCATGTTAACAATTTTTAATTAAAAGGCGACAAGATCATTAATGGTCAACAAATTTATATTTAAAGACAACAATTAAATTCTTGTAGTTTCAGTTTTAAAGGATGGTGATAGATACTTATGTGATCTTGGGATTTGGATTTTAGTTGCAACAAACGCTTGTGTAATAATAATATTTTATTAAGTACAGATTGGTTTTGTTGCTCAATGAAGTTATTCTGTCGTCAGAATGTCATAGTCGTCTCGTTGACTTGTCGGTTGGGTGCTAGGGTTTTTCATCATGTGTTGGGATGGTTAAGTTGTTCTCCGACCGAGTTGGATTTATCTTGAGTTCTTGGTCCAGATAAGTCATGTATGCTAGGGTATTGTCATATCTATCACCTGGGGTGGCATGATTCCTGACAAGGGGATCATTGCGCACCCTATTGTATAGACGCAAATCATGACTTGGTCAAAGTCTATGCTTCCCATTGAGGGAATTTGTTCGTTTTAGTTGTTAATGGTGCTTGGGTTTTAACACCTTTGTGTGCTTGGTTGGGTGCCATAGAGGTTCTAGTTAACGGCCGTAAAAACCATTGTGTCATATTTGTGGATGTTTTCCCTTAGCCTATAGGTGTTGTCGATATGTGTTGGGCGAGTAGTCATTTCTCTCTATTTCTTTATGCATGTTTCACCCATTTTTTCTTGTGCTAATGCGTGGAGCCGTAGTTGTCTGTTTCTTTCTCTGTGGGCATGTGTTCGTGGTCAGGTGGTGTGGTTCAACTATTGTCTTCGTCACCTTCTTACCTAAAAAAGAAAAAGAATTGCACATTCTGATTTACTTGTAGTCATAGCGTTTGAGGGGTATTCACATATGGTATGAGAGTGGGTTGAACCCGCGACTTAGGAACACTACGATCTTTGCTGATATGATGTTGATTATGATGTTTCTAATTAAGTTGACTTGTATTCGTGCAGGTAATAATGGTTAGAGGACACTATGGAGGTAGATGATAGGTGCTAGGGAAGGAGGTGCGACGCCTACAGTGGCATCCACACCTGAGGGGTCTAACCCCTGGGGAGACGAACAGGTTGTCGGGTAAGAGCACATAGCAATGGGTGATGTGGTTGGGCCAATGAGGTCTTTTCAACACATGTCTAAGGAACTGATTAGCCATTTCGATAGAGATGGGGCTAGGGCGTCGACACCCCCTGAGGGTCCATCGCTCACTCTATTTGGTACTAGTATTATTCAATGCGAACTCGAGAAGGTCAAATTTCAAGAGTTCTTTGGTGCCCCAGATTGTGTAACCACCAGGTCATGGTTGGAGAATATGGCGATGTGATTTTCACTTTGCGACTATACGTCCAACATGAAGATCCACATGGTGGTCTTTCAACTTAAGGGGAGCGCTCTTCTTTGGTGGAAGACACATCTGTCACAATTGAGCATGACCGTCGAAGACGTGTCATGGGAATTGTTCGAGGAATAGTTCCGAGAGAGGTACCTATCAGAGGAATTCATTGAGATTCAACTCAACGAGTTCAAAACCTTACGAAAGGGCGTTCGTACGATTTCCAAGTATGAGGCTTGTTTTATAAAGTTTCTTTGGTATACTCTGCATCTTAATACTGAGAAAGTTAAGGTCAACAGGTTCTTATTCGGCCTTAATGAGAACATATGTGAAAAGGTTAGGATTCTGATGCCTCATACCTTGCATGATGTTGTCCAGAAGGCCCTCATAGCAGAGAAGGATATTATTAGTGGGGGTCAGTGTAGGACTCCATGAGGCTAGCAAGGAAGGTGTCATCTAGTGCATTGCAGCATGAGACAATCGCCAGACATATGCCATGATATTGTGGCTTCCAGACTGAATCCACTTTCAGTACACCTAGGCGACCAACACCTCAACAAAGGACTCCTTATCGAGGACCACAACATTAGCAACAAGGTCGACCGCATTAGCAATAGTTTAGGCATGTTCAACAAAATAGACCAAGATTCCAGGCTGGTGGGCCGTTAGCTTCTACTTTGGGTACTAGGAGTAATGGACCGAAGAAGGAGTGTTGGACATTTGGGGAGATATACTACCACTGCGATTTCTGAGTGGGGAGGACTAAAGGATATGTATCAGCCAGACCCACTATCGTGGGAGATTTGTGCAAGGCTCATCGGATTCATGAAGCAGTGAATAATCACTAGACAAATCACTAGTAGACTGTACTTGAGACGTCAGGTACCATCTTTGACTAGACCCTTAGTATTTTGATAGATCCCAATGCTTCTGAGAGTTTCATTTTGGGTGCAACGCTAAAAAGGATTAAATTAGTGGAAATTGAACATGATGAGTTTAGCTTTGTAGAGATCACTTCGAGAGACAAACAAAAGGTTGGAGGAAAGTTTACGGTATGCACCCTTAACATGGGAGAGTTTGTCACGAGGGCCAACTTGTAAATCATGATCTTAGGATCTTATGACATAGTGATCGGTATCGTTTTCTTGGAATCACATGAGGTAATACTCAACTGTAAGACAAAATGGTCGATCTTGGTTGATGATGAGGGACAGAGACGCATGATTTTAGGACCAAACCAAGGATTTTCCTTGAGGTTCATCTCTTCCTTATAGCTACGGAAGAGCTTGTGCAAGGGATGTAAGCTTTACATGATCCTTACATTAAACGAGAAGTTTATAGTAGAAGGACTAGACCACCTTCCTGTGGTGAGAGAGTTTAAGGATGTATTCTAAGAGGATTTACCTAGGATGTTGCCGGAGAGGGAATTGGAGTTTACCATAGACCTAAAATTGAGGACCGAACCAATAGCGAGAATTCCTTATTATATGTCAACCCCAGGGCTATAAAAGTTGAGAATGAAACTAAAGGAGTTGTTGGACCTGGGACTTATAAGTGTGAGTGTGTCATCGTGGGGTTCACCTATTATTTTCATATAGAAGAAGGATGGGTCATGTATACTTTGCATTGAATACCATCAATTGAACAAGTCAACGATAAAAAATCAATATCCATTTGCAAGGATTGATGATCTGTTCGATCAGATGAAGGGTGCGAAAATGTTTTCTAAGATCAATTTGCAATCAGGGTATCACCAGTTATGAATCAAGGAGGATGACATCCCTAAGACCACCTTTAAGATGAGGTTTGGTCATTATGAGATGATTGTCTTACCATTTGGACTAACAAATGCCCTAGAGGTATTTTTCAGTTTGATGAATGGGTTGAACTACCCAAGAAGGTGATCTATAGGAGAAGGTGACCACACAAGATATAGCTCAGCTTCTGACCAAAAACTATCCTGATGGGCACAAATCTGAACAGGGGTGCACCATTAGTTTGGGTGACTAAGAAAATGGGGATCTAGACCGGGGTGACCCGATAGTGGCCAAGAGGTTTTGGCGATCACAGAGTGACCTCCAGGGATTAGTGGGAGAATCCCAGTGTGGCCATGGAAGAGTACACACTCACATCATTCCCATAAAGAAGAAACCAGCAAGGGCGCAAACCCCAGTTGGTGCACCCTCCGTTCTGCCTCAGAAAACTCGAAGGAAATGATTTTCTCCTTGAGAGAGTGACTAGCTAATGAGATAAGATTTCTCTTAGAGGTGGAAGCATGGAAAATAGAGTCACGAGTAGGTATCCATGAAGGAATGCGCACTCATTATTCTTTATAAACCCTAAAAATGAAATTGTCATGAATGTAAAATGCAAACTCAGAAAAGAAAACAACCAAGACACATAGCTTCAGAAGAAAATGTAAGAATGATTTATTTTATTCCTGGTTCACCTTATATACCAATGGAACCATTTATTTTACATATATTTAATTCATCATCAAAAGGTGAAGAAGTATTGCGCCTAGGTGTTTGACTTGTACACCCTAGGTGGTCATTCCCCTAGGTGGCCTCCTTGGCCCAATTCCTTCCTGTTTAGATCTCGAAGTGTCCCGGATTTCATGAGAAGATGCAGAAACTTGTTGTGCAATACATCAGTTGTTATCCACTTTGTCTGAGATGGAGTTTGGCCTTGGTGAGATACCATATATGAAGTGTAAGTCTGGTATCTTGTAGAATGACTTTGAGTGTCCAATATAGTGTCTTTGGCCAATGGGAGTTGGAAATTAGAAATGTTGTCCACTGGATGAGTGATGGTGAGTAGTTCTTCCAAGAGGGAAGGCTCAAACAGTTTTAAGTGACTTACATTAATGACTTTGTGGATTCCCAATTGTTGTGGAAAATCCAACCTATATGCATTTTCTCCAATCTTGTCGAGTAATGTATATGGACCATATCTGATTGGAAGAAGCTTGTGATGGTGGCATTTGAAGCGCTTCTTATCCAAATGTAACTAGACTTGATCCCTTGGTTGAAAGGCCATGAAGATTATTTGTTTGTCATGGCATTGCTTGGCATGATCTTGGGCTACTTTGAGTCTTGATGTGACTGCACTGTGGCATTGTGCAATTTGTTGGAGAAATCGTTGAGCTGACAATTGTTCTTATTGTTGATGGAAGGTACCTTGAGGAGCCCAAGTGAGTGCAAGCTCAGTTGGAGATGCTGGTTGGAATCCCAAGAAGACTTCAAAAGGTGAAAATCTTGTAGAGTAATGTGTTGCCTTGTTGTACCTATGATGGATAATGTGTAAGTAATTTTCCCATTGTTTGTTGCACCCAAAGTGAGTTCGAAGAGCATGCACCAAGACTTTGTTGACAACCTCTATTTGGCCATCTGTTTGAGGATGGAATGAAGTAGAAAACTTGAGGTGGTAGCCCAATAGCACCCATATGGTCTTCCAAAATGTACTGAGGAAGGGAGAATATTTGTCTGAGATAATATTTCTTGGGTGGCCAAAATGGGGCCAGACATGACGAAAATAGAGTTTTGTTATTTGCAGTGTTATAGTAGTCTTTGTGCATAGGATAAAAAGTGTCATTTTGCTAAAGCGGCACACCACTACCCAGATTGCATCATGTTTCTTTTAGGTTGTTGGAAGTCCACTTAGGAATTCCATTGATATTGACACCCAAGGCCGGGAAGGAAGCGAAAGTGGTTGATACAACCCATGCTTCTGATTGGATGGCTTGGATTCTGAGCATAAGGCACAAGCTCTAATAAATTTTTCGACTCGAGGCTACATGGAAGGCCAATTAAAATGGCATTGTAGATGTTGGGTGGTCTTTGTGGTTCCAAAGTGGCCTCCATAGGATGAATCATGCACTTCCCTGATGAGAAAGAGGCAGTCTTTTGAGCATGGAACACATAGAAAATTCAACTTATATAGCCACCCATCCCGAATAGTGTAGTCTAGGAAGGGGGTCTGATTGATCAATGTGGGGCTTTGAAAAGCTTCCCAAATATCTTGAAAGTCGGTGTCAGTAGCATATTGATCTTTCCATGTGTTGTAAGTAGCACACCGTACTTCTAGAATGGAAATAACTGGAGAGGGAGGTTGACATAGCAAATCAGCCATTTTATTAGAAGTGCCTTTCTTGTATCTGATGACTAAGTAAAATTGTTGAATGTAGGAGACCCATTTAAGGTGCCTTTGTTCCTGAATATTCAATTGAGAGTTGATGAAAATCAAAAGGTGGTGGTTGGTATCCAAAATGGTTTCTTTACCCAACAAATAATTCCCCCATTATTTGAGTGCTTGCACCAGACTATAAACTTCCTTGTCATAGGTACTATAATTTTTCGTTGGCTCGGACATGGTTTTAGAGTGGTAAGCAATGGGGTGTCCTCCCTGTTTAAGTACGGCACCAATAACATATTGTGAGGCATCAGACTCAATCTCAAAGGATTGGGAGAGGTATGGAAGATGTAAAACAGGGGATGAGTAGAGGGTTTCTTTGAGCTGAGCAAAGTGAGTAGTTTCTTCTTTGAGCCAAATGAATGTAGAAGAAATATTTGAGAGCTAATGCAAAGGTCGAGAAAGGTTTGAAAAAGAGGGAATGAACTTTTGATAGAAATTGATGCCACCCAAAAATATTTTCAACTCCTTATATGAAGAAGGTAGAGGTCATTGTTTCAATGCTTGGATGTGAGATGGATCTAGTTGAATGCCCTCTAATATGACCAAAAATGTGAGATTGACATCTGACCAAAATATGATTTCTTCTCTATGACTTGCAACTTGTGTTCTTGGAGAATTTGGAGAACTTGTCGAACATGTTGCATGTGAGTTTCCCATGTCCGACTGAAGTTGAGAATGTCATCTAAGTAGATGACCTCAAATGGACCCAAATGTTCTCTAAATATGTCATTAATGAGCCTCATGAAAGTGGTTGGTGTATTGGTGAGACCGAAAGGCATGATTTTCCACTGAAAAAGACCAAATTTGGTCTTGAATGATGTTTTCCGAACATCATCTGGGTTCATTCGAACTTGATGGTAGCTGACTATCAAATCCAATTTAGTAAACCACTTAGCTCCTCGTAGGGTGTCGAGTAGTTCCTAAATCCGAGGAAGGGGGTAATGGTTTTTTATTGTGGCTTTGTTCAAGGCTCGGTAATGAGTGACAAGGTGAATTTTTGATGTATCTCATTTAGGGATGACAAAGGCGATAGAAGCACAAGGACATGATGAAGGTTGGATGTGTCCAGAGTTGATGAGGTCGGTCAGTTGTCTTTCTGTTTCCTATGTTTATGTTTGGGCCAACCGATAAGTAGGGGAGTTAGGTAAGGTAGATCCGGGGATGAGACGAATGGAATGGTCAATGTGGTGGGAGGGGGGAAGTCGCTCCGGAGTTTGAAATACCTATGCAAACTCATGGAGGAGGGGAGTCATATTTTCAGGAACAGGGTGCATTGTAGTGCTTGGTGTTATTGGGTGCACCAAATAGAGAGAGACAGATTGGTTTAAGTGTACATGTGGGATTTGTTCTTTGGTAGAAGGGGGTTTTTGTTTTTCTGCAGTTAAGATATAAGTGTGGCCTTCTTTGGTAATTTTGTACTGGTGGGATTTGGCTAGATAGATAACATTTCTTTGGGTTTGGTATGGGATACTGAGAAATAAATCGACACAATCCAAGGGGGATATGTCATAGAGGATAGTATATTTGAATTGAACTATAGAAAAAGTGATGAGACAATGCTTGGAAACTAGGAGGTGAGGGCCATCCTTTTGGACCCATCCGAGTTGATAGGGTTGTGGATGTGGAGTGGTGACAAGATTAAGAATATTGACAAAGGATTGAGACACCAAATGTTTCTAGCTTCCGTTGTCCATAATCAGTAAATCCAAAGTGTTTTTGATTTGGCAGCTATGAGTGAAGAGGGGTTAGGTTAATGTGTTCGAATCTTCCTGGGTCATTAGAATCAATGAGGGATCTACTTCTATGGGATTGTCCAAAGGAACTTCTTTGTTAAATTTTACTTGGGAAGGCGTAATGAGCTCAGTGAGTAGAGTTTTGTTGGTTTTTAGATTTTGGAGGATTCGACAATCTAATGAATTATGTGAAGTAGTTTTATGGAATGAGCATCAGGGTGTCCTTATAGCTGTATTGGGTGTGGGGATTTGAGTCTGAGTAGGTGGAAAGCAGGATGAGGGATGGGAGCTGGATGGATGAGAGGCGGGGGGGTTGGTGTAAGGGAAAGACTTAGGAATACGACCTCTAGGAGAGAATTTCCTTTCTATAGCCAAAGATCTTTGAAATGTTTTATCTAAAGTTGGATTTTCAATCAACTCTACTTCTCGACAAAATTGAATTAATAAACCAACAACAAATTTTAATATGAGTACCTCTTCCGGATCTAGAACATGAAGTAAGAAGCACATCTTGCAGAAGAATTCTATGTAGCCTTGCACTCCTTGTGAAGGAAGCTGTCGAAGTTGGTGCCATTTCATCCATAAGGATTGCACATACCCAGGTAGGTAGAAGCGATTTCTCAAAGCTTCAAAAAGTTGAGCCCAGGTTTTCATGGGTTGCGAAGTAGAGGATTCTAGAGCATCCCCAATCTCTATCACAAATGTGGTCTTCTCTTTCTTTGTATCCCACAAAGTTTGTGCCATTCCTTCTAATTGCAAGGCGACAATCTGGATTTTTCTTTCCTCAATAAGGCTTGGACATGTATTTAAATAGTTGGATAGGATATGGATCCAAGAATCCACCATTTCTTCCCTTAGTAAGGCTTCAAAATGTATTTAAATAGTTGGATAGGATATGGATCCAAGAATCCACCATTTCACCATTTGTTTGCCCAACAAACTTGGGTATTTGGATTCGAGTATCCAACCAGAATGGATCTGGATTGTTTTGATGTTTCATTATGAGTGGCTCATTGAGGACAGAGGCAAGATATTGGATTGTATTTGATGTGTTGGAATATGAGTCGACTGCCAAAGGATCTTTGCGTGGAGGCATTGTGAGGCCAACTAAAGAGAAAAGGCACCCCTAGGTTGTAATGTTGAACATAGAACTTTGTTTTGAGAATAGAGGACTCAAAACCCTGAGGGAGCGAAGCTTGAATTGGACTACATGGAGAGATATGTATTGTTTTAGATCTGTGGAGATCCTCTCTGTGTAAATGGATATGTGGGTACCCTTGGGGATTATGATATCTGTGGATATTCTTGCATAAATTGGAAACCCTGGAATGGGCAAACTCTGGATTATTCATGAAAACCCCAAAAAACATTTGGTTCGATATTCAAGATCGGAAGGTTTTCCATGGATATTAAGGCTCTAATACCAATTGATCTTCCCAATAAGGTGATCTACAGGAGAAGGTGAACATGCAATCCATATCTCAGCTTTTGACTAAAAACTCTTCTGAGGGGTGAAAATCTTAACAGGGGCACACCATTAGTTTGGGTGACCAAGAAAATGGGGATCCAGACCGGGGTGACCCGACAATGGCCAAGAGGTTTTGGCGATATTAGAGTGACCTATGGGGATTAGTGGGATAAGCCCAGTGCAACCATGGAAGAGGGCACACTAACTTCATTCCCACAAAGATGAAACCAACAAGGGCACAAACCCCAGTTGGTGTGCCCTCCCTTCTGCCTTAGAAAACTCAAAGGACATGATTTTCTCCCTAAAAGAGTGGATATATAATGAGATAATATTGATCTCAGTGGTGGAAGCATGGAAAATAGAGTCACCAGGAGGCAGCCATGAAGGAAGGTACAGTGGTTATTCTTCAGAAACTCTAAAAATGAAATTTCAATGAATGTTTAAGGAAAACTCAGAAAAGAAAACAACCAAGACATATAGCTTCAAAAGAAAAGGTAAGAATGATTTATTTCAGTCCCAGGTCACCTTATATACCAAGGGAGCCATTTATTTTACATATATTTAATTCATCATCAGAAGGTGAAGAAGTGTTGCACCTAGGTGATTGACTTGTGCACGCTAGGTGGTCGTTCCGCTAGGTGGCCTCCTTGGCCCACGGGGTGTTCTACAAGTACTTGGAAAAGTTATTCCAAGTATTCATTGACGATATTTTGATTTATTCTCAGACGATGGAGGAGAATGATGAGCACTTGCGCTTGGTACTACAGTGTCTGCAAGACCACAAATTGTATGGGAAATTGTTCAAATGCTCATTTTATCAATCAAAGATTCACTACTTAGGGCATGTCATCTTCGACAAAGGTATCGCCGTGGATCCATAAAATTTCAAGGCTACTATGGAATAGCCTGCATCGAAGAATGTCCTGGAAGTGGGTAGTTTCATGGGTTTAGTAGGATACTATTGATGGTTTGTCGAGGGATTTTCGAAGATAGCAAATCTGATCACGAAATTGAAGAAGAAGAACAAGAAGTTTTTTCGGACCAAGAAATGCGTGGAATCATTTTGGAGGATCAAAGAGTTTTTGAAAACAACACCGATATTAAAGGTCTCTGACATGGACATGAACTTCTTGGTATCCACTGATGCTTCCAAGAAAGGATTAGGCAGAGTCTTGATACAAGACGGTCGAGTGATCACTTATATCTTGAGGAAACTTAGAAGCAATGAGGAGAACTATGTGACACATGATTTGGAGTTTTTTTCCATTGTATAGGCCTTGAAGGTTTGGAGACACTACATTGTTGGACAAAAAATTGAACTAAAGACGAACCATTGTGCACTACAACACATCTTTATGCAAAGAGACTTGAATGCATGACGACGACGTTGGTCGGAATCTCTTAGCGAGTACAATTTCGAGATTTCTTACATAAAAGGAACAATGAACTGAGTGGCAGATGCATTGAGTCAGAGACCACACATATTTTTGGTGTTGCTTGTTCAGAAGAATCTATGTGAAAATATTCTAACTTTACTGTACGATGATCACTGGTACAAAGAGGTCGAGTATTTTATTAGACAAAACACAATGATTGTACAAATATTTGAAGGATTTACATTTAAGGACGATGGATTATTGAGGTTTAAAAATCAGATTTATGTACCACCGAATGACGATTTGAGGAGTTTGATATTAAATGAGGCTCACAGAGCAGTGTACATGGCTCACCCGGGAATCTTAAACCCTTATTCTTTTGGAAAGGAATGAAGGAAAACATAGTGAACTTTGTGGCCAGATGTCTAGAATGTTAGCAGGTAAAATCTGAGCATAGACATCCAACCAGATTACTATAGCCACACGCTATTCCAAAATCAAAATTTAAGGTTATTTCGATGGATTTCATTGTTGGATTTCCACCGATGGCAAGGAGACACAACTCGATTTTTGTGGTAGTCGACACTCTGATGAAGAGTGCTCACTTTATTCCTGTTGTTATATTATAAATCGTTATATGTAGACACTAACAAATCTCTCTAGATCCACCTGGATCTAGAACAAAATAGGACAAGACATGACTCTTTCCCTAAGTTGTAATCATCGAATCTACTATCAAAAAGAAATGAGTGACATACCTTTATATCACTTCCTTAGGTCTTTGTTGTTCCTACTTCTCTCAAGTGTTCTTGTGATATCAGGTCCAATACAACACAAACTAACCGAAATGAAGATACCAAAGTATATTCAATGACAAACTATGCATATGATTAAGGAGCTATGCAATAAAATAATAGTGATTTTATGGAAAAGAGACATGTCGTTGTATTGTATTAAATGAAAGTAGAAGATGCAACCAGATCACCTTGATGTCAGAAGCATCCTTTCAGGGGTCCTTGGTTCCAACACATGCACTTGTTCTACACTTGCATGAAGAAAATCCAGTATGGCTTGATGGACAAATGGATTCCTTAATCTTCAATTCAAACAGGGTTCTTCACACAATTATTTCATCAATTCTCCATTCAATCTTGATTCATCTCTTCCTTGAGAAACTCTTCATTATATAGAAAGAGGAAAGATGGTTAAAGGGATGAGGATGATCCCACTAAATCTGAGAAGTCAGTAGGATGTCAACCATGTGAATACCAACTCATTTTCTAGAAGATCCTCTTCTAGAACCTTCGTAGCATCCTCTTCCTTTTAATCTTTCAAACATTTTCACACCCTACCTATAGAGAAGAATGCGAACACCTTACAGGCTAGGTATAGGGTTGCCTGTGAGAATTAGGATTCTCGCACTCCACAACATAGTCATCCTGCGAACTCATCTTAAAAATATGTTTTGTGGAAGAAGACAATAGTCACTTTTCTCAGACAAAAGGTCCTTATGAGAGATTGAACACATAGCCATAGAGACACCACCAGAGTGACCAAAATAATGTGTAATACATGTGTGTACGATGTAACAGAACCTGACATAGCTAGAGTTTTCATTAGTGAAATTGTGAGGCTGCATGGCATGCCTAAGAGGAGTATATCCGATTGAGGATTGGTGTTTACTCGACGATTTTGGACTAGTTTCCAAGAGGCCTTGGGAACCTAATACTTAGTATTTTGTATCACCCAGAAACTGATGGGCAGACCAAACAAACAAACTAGACCTTGGAAGACATGTTGTGCATGTACGTGATGGACCAACAAAAGAGTTGGGAATAATTCTTTCCACTGGTAGAATTTTCTTATAAAAATAGTTACCAAAGCACTATTAAGATGGATTATTTCGAGTTCCTTTATGGGTGACCATGTCAAGCACCTCTAAGTTATGATCGACTTGAGGATAGGGTCCTAGTGGGACCAGAAGCGATCCAAGAAATGGAAGATCAAATGAAAAAAATAAGACAGATCATGAAAGAAGCGTAGGATGGACAAAAGATTTATGTCGATGAGCACCATGTCGACTATAGTTATGAAGTTGGCAATCGAGTGTTCTTGCGGGTCAAACCACATAATATTTCGATCAGGTTTGGAAAGGGAGCTAAAGTATCTCCTAGGTTCGTGGAACATTTCAAGATTGTGAAGAGGAAGGGGCCCGTGGCCTATCGACTATCCTTGCCCGATTCTTTGAGGCATATGCATGATGTTTTTCATGTATCTATTTTAAGACATTAAATTAGTGATGCTACACATGTTACTGATATGATTTCCTTCCAGGTATTAGATGAGGGGGTGCTCATGGATGATCCAATCCTCATCCTAGATCATTACATCCAACAACTACGAAGACAAGCAATGGATTAGGTCAAGGTTCAATGGGACAACTATAGTCCACACTCGGTGACCTAGGAGGATGCATATGATATGCACCAACAATTTCCATTTTTGTTTGATAGATAGACTTATGACACTGTGATACACATTATTTCGACACTTATATATTGTGAAACTTCGGGATGAGGTTTAGACCAAGAGGGGGTGTATGTAACATTTCACTCTTACGCACACTAGGGGAATTTATTCTTTGAGGACACTTGCTTGCAAGTGATCCAGATTATTATACTATTGGGAATTTGATTATGATTATGAAGCAATATGGATATGATGACATGTTATTTTGTTGTATTGATATAGACAGGTGTTATTGACTCGGTTCTCCTAAGTGTGCAGGATTTTGGACCTCGAGGATGTAAAGGCATCAATAAAACCCTTGGACTCCAGATCGAGTCAAGGAGTGGACTATTGGGTTTTATTCTTGTATATATGAAATATGTGCATATGATTCGATGTTATGATTATAGATCTCTTCTTTTATGCATAATGTTACGCAGCAGAATTTTAGACTTGACTGACTTATCTTGTGGGAGGTGGGATACCCAGCTCGGTGAGGAGTGGTAGCTTAGCCTTGTGTGGTGATATGGGAGCTAGTTGTTCTCTGGATTAGTGTGTGTGTCCCCTTTGCAGCTCCGGGGGCTAACGTGGAAGAAGAGTACCCATATCATTGGCTGGGAGGTACCAGTGAAATCACATCAGTCGACAAGCAGGAGTGGGATGGAGCGCGCAGAACAATGACTCGGAGTGAGGGAATTGGGCTATGGTATGTAGGTGTTTATTTTGCATGGTATATTACTATTGACTTTACAGTTTTATTTATGTACTTTTAATTCACTAATGAAAGTGTTTGGCTTAGCATTTTAACCGAGAACTTAAATTTTCGATAGCCTTAAGCTCGCTACTTGACTTGATTCCCTTGGCATCAATGTTGTGACTGTCCTAATGGATTTATTGATTTATTGTGAAGAGTTGTGCCTTACTTCATCTTCATCCCCAGATCATCAGTCCACGCTTGTTCGGCCACAAGTTGGATTGATGGTTATCACTTCGGTGTTAATACACCTATGGATCCTAATGCCCTTCTTTTTTGTGCATGGATGATGAGCGAATGATTTTTTCCCAACTATCTACCCTTGTCGATTGTTCTTTTCTGACTCAGGATCTTTATGCCTTTTGCATTAATTAATTCTTCCATTATTATCAATCCTATCCGTGAACCATTGATTACCCCTGTGTTTTTAACTCTCCATTTTACCATTTTACAATCATCATTTTCCCCCTCGTTGGACTATGACCTTGACATGCTTTAGACTAGGATCTTACCCTTCTAGACTGCAAATTTTATTTCACATTATCAGCATTATCAGTTATCATTTTTGTCGTTATTTTCAATTGGTTTATATCTTCATTTTATTTGATGGCAGTGTTATCAGGTTTTGACAGTATTTTCAGCAACCCATTTAATGGATTCTTTTGTACCCAATAGACACATTAACTTAAGACCCATATCATTGAAAGTTTAGAACATCTTCAGCCTGAGCTCAGCCCTTTCTAGTCTGTATTTTCATCTTTGTATAACCTTCCCTTTCAGTGTGCATTTAAGCAACGAGAGATACATCGTTTGGCTGCATTCTTGTTCTGACTGCAACGCCAACGAACCTATTATTTACACTTGAGTGTTTAGGAACCCTTGCCAGCAAACCCGTGGTCGTGGACTTTTATTGTAGATTTTTTGGTGTTAAATTCTCCTTCAAAATGAATGTTTATAGAACGATTTTGGACAGCTGTTTGTATTATCTGCAACAAAATTTTTCTATATGTTAGACTACCTGCGTTGACAGCCTACATTTATTGACATCTTGGAATTATACACCTACGTTTTTTTTTTAACTTGGTGACAATGATTTATGCATTCAACCACATAACGATCCTTTTGTTTTTCTCAACAATATCCCATCTAACATAGAAATACATTTATTATGACAAAAATGTATTAACAAAAACATTCTCGGCTGCCAATAAATATTAATTGAAAGCAAATCTATTCAATAGCGATCTTACATGTATTGTGTAGTGATATCAGGTATTTAATGGATAGCAATAGATCTTAGCCTGAGTTTATTTAATTATGTCTACGGAATTTTTATATGAATGATTTCCTTTTCCTTAAGGCTAAGACACCGCGAACTTTATGCCCTTACAAATGCAAGACAACAATTTAAACTTGCTCTGATCACACAATTCTAGACCGCGAGTTTTCTTGTCGATATAATTCAGCAATTTATGATTTGTTTATTACCCAGGAACTTCATTATTCACTTTGCAATCTAGTAGATTAAATTTAAGATATTTCAGTTAGTTACTCTGCATTTTTGTATATACATCATATTTATTAATGCCGGGTCACGACTATATCATTAAATATTTATGCATGGCGTGTTGATTGTGTCAATTCCTGCGTTAAATTGTAAAAATACCTACATTTTGAACCTCAACGTTTGTTGAAAGATAGTGATAGTTACCTTTAAATATTAGATAGCATGCCAATGCTTGGCAGTGCATAAAAAGGCGACAACTCTGTTGTGGTGCAACTTTTACCTCATAAATTTTCTTTTACCTGCTTTCCTATAGATAGCAATGATGTTATTGTTTTTCATTATAGTTGTTGATGGCACTTGGTTTTTCATGCCTTCATGCATTTCGTTGCATGCCATAGAGGTTATAGTTAATGGCCATTGAAACCATTGTGTCAAATTCGTGGATGTTTTCCCTTAGACTGTAGGCGTTGTCGGTGTGTGTCGGGTGTGTAGTCGTTTCTCTCTGTTGTTTTATGCATGTTTTTCACAGTTTCTCTTGTGCTAGTGCATGGAGTCATAGTTTCTTGTGATAGTGCATGGAGTCATAGTTCTCTGTTGCTTTCTCTGCGGGCATGTGTTCGTGGTCAGGTGGTGTGGTTCAACTGTTTTCGTCATCACCTTCTTTCCTAAAAACAAAAAAAAAATTGCAGTTTCTACTTTGTTTGTAGTTGTAACGTTTGAGGGGTCTTCACATTTATCACTTAAAAAAAGAATGGGGTTGTGGTCAACTTGGTGATTTTTTCCATTGATGGATTAAGGATATGGGAAATTGGAAGCATTTTTTTGCCTATTGGGAAGTTTGGAGACATAGAAATCCTATTATATTTGAAGGTCAAAATTCTGTCTCTTTCTATGTAACGAAGTTTTTCAAGATCTCGGTGAGATAGAAAAAAATTATATTTTCTAGTAAAAAAGAATAGCTCGTCCTCCCTTGGCGGAGGGGGAATATTCCACTTGGTTTTTTTTTGTTTCTTCTCAAAATTGGGGAGTTAGATGTGGGTCACTTGCTATTCTTAAATGCCTAGTTTTGGTTGTCTTTAGTATAAAAATGAATTGTGGGTCTCGGACCAATAAAAGGGGGGAAGTTTTGTCCTTATGGTGTATTTTGTTTTTTTCTCACTACAAAAAGGTTTCTTATTTATAGTTTCTTGGAGATTCAAAAGTTATAGTTGATTGGTTTTCTTTCAAAAATAATGTGGTGATCACTTTACAACCTTGGATGTCAAGAATTCACAAGTTGAGTCAAAATTTCTAAACTTTACAAATATAACATATTAATAGAAATTTAATATGGAAGTTGATCATATTTCAAAGCAGGTTTTACACTTGGATGAGGATTTATTATTTTATGAAAAAGGAGAGGGTGCACTTGCACAACCTTTTGAATGTTTGACTATAGGCTAAATTTGATTTTTTATTATTTTGACTCAAGATCATTGGTTTTGTATAAAAACATATTTAGGAGTTGTAAAGACCTTATGTTTCACTTTGAGTTTCTAGGTGGGGCAGTTATATTTTGATTTTGGATAGTAGTTAAATTGAGATTGATTTTGTAAAGTTATCATTATATTTCTAATATAATTTTTTTTTCTATTTGAAAAAAAGGGATCTTTTAGATACTTAAGGGGGTTGAAATTGTAAATTTGATTTTGGAGAAATTTAAATTTATCTTTAATTAATGAAGAGATTTTCCTTATAAAATATAATAAAATGTGCTAATGTTATAAGATTTAAAAGTATTTTATTTTCTAAAAAATGAAAGTCTATCTCTTAATAACCATTAATATTAATAAATTATTTGAAATAAGATGACTTTTCAAATAATTGTGTAAATCAATTTGCAGTTTTTAATAATATTTAATAACCAATATTCAATAACTAGTATACTCTCTATCAATTAATAACTAAAATATAATAATTTAAACAAATAAAATAAATATAACAATTTAAAATGTTAAAAACATTCATCTAAATTTACAACTAAATCATAATTTTATTTTACAACTAAATAATAATTTAACTAAAAAAATTATAAATCGTAACCATAACATAACATAATAATTTATATTCAATCTTTAAAAAATATTAAAAAACAAACCTTTATCCCAAATAAATGTAATAAAAACTCCCTCTTAAGCTTCTCAAACTGTGTATTAAACTTGTCAAAAAAACATAAAGGGTGGCTTTACCATTTAAACGAGAATCCAATTGTGTTGCCACTATATTTTGAACTTTAGTTCAATTATTAATGGTTTTTAAATAATTTAATTATCTACTATGTTGATATTATATTTTGAAATTTAATTCAGTTATTAATGGTTTTCAAATAATTAAATTAATATAAAGTAAAGAATATACAATATTAAAAATAAATACATGTTTTTTAAAAATTTAATTATCTTAAAGATAAAGATTATAAGTTATAATTCCAAAAAAAACAAGGACATGATTCTACTTAATAAAATTCTTCTAAGATTTCCTTGCTTTTCTAAAGTTGTCCATCCTAATACTTAGGCATGCTACGGGGTGATTTCCACATTGCATTTTCTACCCTTTACAGTAAGGGAGGCATTTTAATCATTTTAGGACTTAATTAATGCAATGATTATATAGTTATGAGTATGGCTAGAGGAAAAATATCTCCAAATATATGTGATTCCACATGAGCTTGCCACTAACAATAATATCTATATGATTCCACATGAGGTTACCACATCTACACCACTAAAATGATGTCTATTTGATTCCACATGAGGTTACCACACCTACACCAGTACAATAATGTCCATGGCAAACTTTTCGTTGATCTCTGGCTCACAAGTTGATACATGAATATGATATGATATGGGATAAGATACAATGGGTGCAAGCCTATAAATGGTTAATGGGTTGAGTATTTTCTTGTTAATATTATGGAGTTCATGATGAAAGGAATTGTTTGAGTTTTCAATTTGACATACAAAACATTTGGTATCTTTATTGATCCTATTTTTTACGAGTCCAATGGTGTTTTAGTTACATATTTCATACAAATTTAGGTAGATAAACATTGGGAACGTGTTTCTATGGGAAGCAAATACTTGAATTTAATAAATCCTTTTGAGAAGAAAAAAAAAGTAGAGTTCATATGGGTATTCTAGGCATCGTAGTAAGTTGAATTGCTTGCATTGTTGGTTTTTTTTTCATGTCCTTGAAGCCATGTCTTAGGAAAATCATTTTTTCGTTATTACTTGTCTTAAGTCACAATCTTTTTTTGAAATTGATGGACAGCTATAAATGGTTTAGTGCTATGATGGGAATATGGTTAGTCAATTATAATTTTGTTGAAATTAGAATTAAAATATTTTTATGGTTAGTCAATTTTAATTTTTTTGAAACCAAAAGTAATAAATTTTTAATCAATTTTAATTTTGTCGAAATCATAAGTAAAAATTTCTTGTTTACAACTAAAAAATGATTTATAAGTTGTAAATTAGTTTCAATTCAATTTTGTTTTCTTGTGATTGGAATATAAAATATAATTAGTCAATTTTAATTTTGTTGAAACCAGAAGTAATAAATTTCTGTTAACAACTAGAATATAATTTGTGAATTGTGAATTGGTTTAAATCCAATTTTATTTTCTTGTAATTGGAATTTGGTATTCAATGATTTTATCTTATTATATTGTAAAATAGAATTTGTTTACTAACTATACTTTGTATGAGAACATAAATCTTCATTATAGAAATGCAATGCAACTTATTGATTATTCTCTTGCATAAACCATGGATTTCAATTGTGACCCTCATAAATTTTAATAATAAACATTGGATATATTTCTTTACCAATCTTTTCGAGTAATATATTTATAATGGTTGTTGTTATATACTTATTTTATTTCATAATGGTGATTTAATAATATTATTTAATTTCATATAAATTATCTAATATATTTTTTTATTACGTCGAAATGGTACATCTATTGATAATGGACAGATTTAATAGGGGTTTAGTGCTTATAATAAGTTTTCTTAGTAGTCACACAAAATAGATGGTTGTGATTTCAATCATTAACTTCCTAGCTACTAGCGAGCAGCAAAATAGTTGCGTGCCGAAAGGCTGAGAAGATGAAATGAATCTTTAAAAGAATATATTAAATTTTATTATCTATTAACAAATAAACTGTTGGGCTTCATTTATCTGGTGTTAATATTTTAATTTCTGTTAATCACTTACGTGGCAATCAGATAGCTATCAAAGTAATTTTTAAATATGATTAGGTAAATGTAAAAAAGTAAACACATAAAAAACTTAATAATCACTAAACCCTTATTAAATCTGCCCATTGTCAATAGGTGTACACCTTTCGGCTTAGTTATAAAGACATCCGTTTATGTGTTTACTTTTTTACATTTACCTAATCATATTTAAAAATTACTTTGATAGCTAACTGATTGCCAAGTGATTAACAAAAATTAAAATATTAACAACAAATAAATGAAGCTCAACCGTTTATTTGTTAATCAATAATAAAATTTAATATATTTCTTTAAGAATTCTTTTCATCTTATCAACCTTTGGGCATTGATTAACCACAATTATGTGGCTGTGCTAGTATCATAGTTATGGTTGAACTTGTATGCAATTTTTTAAAATGATGGCGGGGCAGCCCCAATAGTTGGATTCATCAAACAACTATGAAAATTCAAGCAAAACTCAGAGGTGCCTTCAATTCACTCCTTGACAATCATCAAAACAGCGATATATATTTTCACTATGCTAAATATTCAAAATATTTTTTGTTAGAATTAAATATAGGCAACAGCTCTCTCTATATATATAATCAAATTCAAACGTTAGCACGAAACACCGGCTATCACGAGCTGCGAGTAGCATGAAGATTAATAACAACCATGGGCGTGGGGCATCAAGATGAAGCTGGTAACTGGTGACATTGAGCTTCGCATTGTAATGAGAAGAATCCAGGGAAACCGAAGGACCAGGGCGCCCTGAATTGTCACGCCCTTTGGGAGGGATCAAACAAGGTCTGTGCAAAGCAGGATTGATGCAGACTACGACAATAATATCCCGCTGCTAGATGAAACCCTTCAACCATTCCTGCAACGACCTTGTCTTTAGAGGCAACCAGAGTTATAGATTGACAATTGCAATGTGGGAGATAAGAGCCAGAGAGAGAGTATCTGAAATGTGCCGCGGAGGTGTGTCACTGAACCAGCCATGGAGATGGTCACATCACCCACCGTTCCTCTAGTGCTCATCACGTAGAGCCCCCCAACCTGAAGGCTTCCTTTAGTTTTTATCGTGAAAAGTGACAAGCTCAGGTTTTAGATTCATTTCTTTGTGTAATTTGATTTATAGGATAATTTCTAAAATTATTGCTTCTAGAATGAAGTCATTTATTCTCAAAATTCATCTCAAAGGACGATTTTAGGTTCTTGGAGAATATGCAGATTACAGATGCAGATGCAATTGGAGTGGCTCATGAAGCTATGCATAGTATTAGTTCTTACATTACTTTTAATTTAGATTGGACTTAGTCTAGAAGTTATTGATTTATTGATTGGATTATGAGGTGTGTTAATTAAACAAATTTCTATGTCCTAATTAATGATAGTCTTTTAGGTTTTTTCACAAAATCTCAAGAGATTTGAGGTAGGGATGTCCTCTTTCTACTTTGTTATTTTCAATTATTGTTGAAGATATAAGTAGAATTCTTCTAAAACTAGTTGAAGATGGTAAACATGAAGGAGTCTTGGTAGCAACTCAAGTTAGACATACAAATTTGCCTTTTGTGGATGATGTTATTTTATTTCTAAAATAATCTTTGCAAGAATCACAAGCTTTTAAGTACGCCCTTCACTTGTTTTGCAATGCTATTGGAATGACTTTTCTCAAAAGTCTCCATAAATTTTCCTTATGACGTAAAATCCTTAGAAGAGAGATTTAAATATTTGGGTTTCTTTCTTAAGCCCAATTGCTACGGTGTGAATGATTAGTTGTGGCATCTTAAAAATGTGGAAAAACTAATCTCAAACTGGTATCATAGATGATTCACTTTCGGAGGCCGTTCAATTTTTTGTGGACTGGTAAAAAAGATAAAGAAAACATTCATTTGGTAAACTGGAACATGATTGTTAAGACAAAAAAAATGGAGGATGGGTCTTTAAAAACATATTTTGTTTTAGCAAAGAACTGACAACAAAATTTTTGTGGAGTATTCTAATGATTCTAGGTCTTTGGGATGAAATGATCATTAAAAAAAAAACTATTTGAAAAACAAACTTTTAGTGGAATGGTTTAGATAAGGGAGAACAAACATAAAAGGCATGTCAAATTGTTGGAGAGCCCTTACTTCTTCACTGAAGATTGGATCATTTGTATTGTTTGGAAGCATGGGAATGGTTAGGATATTAGTATTGGACTGGATCCTTTGATAGGGTCTCAATCTTATTATAAACTATAGAATTTAGTAGCTACACTTCAATCAAAAGGAAAAGTGGTGCACCTTGTTTCTATGGATACAACTAATTTGAAATTTTCTAGTTGGAAAAGTGTGGAGATACTTGATCTTCCTCGATAGAAAAAAGATGAATGAGAGACTTATGTGAGGGAACTTAAGCATTATGGTTTTGTGTTATCATATGAGAATGATTGAATTGTTTGGTCTTGGGATAGTAAAGGTGGGAAATTCTCGGAAAAACATGCCTATGAGGTACAATTTTTAGATGATCTTGATGATGTTTCAGAGGATTGACTAATTGATGTATGGAAGTGGCAGATTCCCTTGCGAATTAAACTATTTAGTTGGATATTGACGGAAAATAGAGTTCTGATTAAAAATAGAGTTCTAACCTCGGATAATTTGTGAAAAAAAGGTTTTATTGGTCCAAGTAGATGTGTATTGTGTGGAGAGGAGGAGGAAATGATAAATCATGTGATGATGCATGTCACTTTCTTGATTTTTTCCATTGTTCGATTAAGGAGATGGGAAATTGCAAGGATTGTTTTGTCTATTGGGAAGTTTGGAGACATAGAAATCATATTATATTTTAAGGTCAAAATTTGTCTCCATCTAGGGTATGTAACCGAGTTTTGGAAGATCTTGGGGAGATAGAATAATTTTATTCAGAAAGAATAGCTCGTCCTCCCTTAGCGGAGGGGGAATATTGCAGTTGGTTTTTTGATGGTTATTCTGAAAATGAGGGAGTTAGATGTGGATAGTCATAGTTGATTGGTTTTCTTTCAAAAATAATCTCATGATCACTTTACAACCTAGGATGTCAAGAATTAGCAAGTTGAGTCAAAATTTCTACACTTTACAAATCTAACATATTAACATAGAATTTAATATGGAAGTTGGTCAGCTTTCAAAGCAAGTTTTACACTTGGATGAAGATTTATTATTTTATGAAAAATGAGAGAGGGTGCACTAGGAAAACCTTTTGAATGTTTGACTATAGGCTAAATCTGAGTTTTTATGATTTTGACTAAAGATCATTGTTTTTGCATAAGGACATATTTAGGAGGGACTTTGTGTTGTAAATACCCTATGTTTCACTTTGAGTTTCTAGTGAGACTATTTTGTAAAGTTACCTTTATATTTCTAATCTAAGATTTTTTTTCTATTTGAAAAAAAAAAGATCTTTTAGATACTTAAAGAGGTTGAAATTGTAAATTTGATTTCTAGAGAGATTTAAATTGCTTTTTTAATTAATGAACATATTTTCCTTCTAAAACATAAGAAAAAAAAATGTGCTAATATTATAAGATTTAAAATTATTTTATTTGCTAAAAGTGAAAGTCTATCTCTTAATAACCATTAATATTAAACAATTATTTGAAATAAGATGATTTTTCAAATAATTGTATAAATCAATTTACAATTTTTAATAATATTCAATAACTAATATACTCTCTATCAATCAACAACCAAAATATAATAATTTTAAAAAATAAAATAAAAATAACAATTTAAAATGTTAAAAACATTCACCTAACTTTACAACTAAATCATAATTTAATTTAAAAAATTATAAATCATAACCATAACATATTTATATTCAATTTTTAAAAAATATTAAAAAGCTAACCTTTATCACAAATAAAGCTAATAAAAACACCCTCTTAAACTTGTCAAACTCTCTGTTAAACTTGTCAAAGACCATAAAGGGTGGCTTTACCATTAAAACGAGAATACAATTATGTTGACATTATATTTTGAACTTTAATTCAGTTATTAATGGTTTTCAAACAATTAATTATCTATTGTGTTGGCATTTTTTTTGAAATTTAGTTGAGTTATTAATGGTTTTCAAATAGTTTAATTATCTATAAAGTAAAGAATACACAAAATTAAAAAAATACATGTTTTTTAAAAATTTAATTATCTTAAAAATAAAGATTATAAGTTATAATTCAAAAAATATAAATATATGACTTCACTTAATAAAATTCTTGTAGGGTTTCCTTGCTTTATTAAGGTTGTCCATCCTAATAGTTAGGCATGCTACATGGTGATTTCTACATTGCATTTTCTACCCTTCACACTAAGGAATGCAATTGAATCATTTTAGGGATTAACTAATGCAATGATTATATAGTTATGAGTATGGCTAGATGAAAAATATTGCCAAATATATGTGATTCCACATGAGATTACCACACATACATTAGTACAATAATATCTATATGATTCTACATGAGGTTACCACACCTACACCAATACAATATTGTTTATATGATTTCACATGAGATTACCACACCTACACTGGTACAATAATGTCCATGGCAAAATATAAATTGAGAGAGTTGTCATTGCACATGATTCACATAAATAATAATTTTTATTACATACAATAAATAGATATACATCAGTATATATAGTTGGAGTGAGATCCAACTTATTCCATTCTTGGAGGGAGAGGTTGAGAGAATCTCTCAACATCCTCCAACAAACCAAACCAATCCCTGAACTCTAGTATGCATCATAAATGAGGCATTATCTCTAACACCCATCCTTAATGCCTACATCACAAAAAACGTACAATACTGAAATCACAATTACAAAAATTTTCATTTGTCTTTGTACTGGTCTTCATCAACACTTACACGCACTCTATGAATCTTTCATCTTTCACTCTTTTCTTATCCACACATATGAGCTTCCCATTTGACACATTTAACGATGTTAACTATGTTTGATGTTCTTTGTAGAATTGACGCTTCTTGACCTCCTGAAAGACAATCTTGATACTAAACCATCCTATAAATACATTTCCATTTACAAATATTTTTATTTCAGCTATCCACAATTATCTAGACGAATGATCTAGTTTAATAGTGAGTTTCACAACTTAACCTTACATAAAACATAACCTTTAAGTGACGCTCTAGGAGCACGACAAGTCACATCAGCTTGACATTATGAAAAACAACCTATTACTCATGCTCCCGGAGCACGACAGGTCTGATCAATATAGACTTAATTGACCTATTCTTTATGGTTCTTTATTATTTAATTTTTACACACTCCACTTGAAAATTGCAACATAAAGTTGCACACCTACACATAAATTCAAAATTTTCAATACTGCAATAAATGAGCACAATTGTCCCCATAAAGATTGAATGTCCACGAGCATATAGCATTTTACGATTTCGCCATAAGGACTTCAAAAGCTATTGCATACATCTATCATCTGTGGACCGTATGGAAGCTAGCCTTCATTAACTACTTCATATTAAAATCAACCTTTAACCATGTTTCCTTTTGTCTTCCCTTTCCATATAATCAAATATGATATTCCCTTGGAAATTTAGTGGCCCTTCCTCGATGCAACTAATCTTTAATTATCGAGAAGCAGAAGTTTCATGCAGCAATTTCGCGTGGCTAGCAAACAGATTAAGACAACAAATTCTGCGTAGCAATCTTTTCCACTATGCCAGCCTTCATTTTGGATTTATTCAATTTACGAATGCGCACGAGTTCCATTAATCAACTGACTTGGAATTATTTTGCAGGTGACTATTTAACCTGACCGACAGCTATTCCCTCACACAGCAGT
>SNQJ01S0004939.1:36139-49815 GCA_010110895.2 Picea sitchensis | reverse complement strand
CGAAAGAAACATACCTCTTGAGTTTTCTCCCGTGTGATTCAACACATGAGCTCTGCTTGAGAGCTGATCTGCTTGCTTCTTCCTGCATTCAGATTCATAGTGCCCATACTTTTTGCAGTAATAACATTGTATGCTTGTTTTGTCATTTGACCTTCTCCCTCTGCGTCTTTGAGACTAGAAAGTCTGATGATGATTTTGTTGTTGTTGCCTTTGACCTTGGAAATTTTGATTCGGATATTGTTGTCTGTTACCTCCACTAGAGTGAGGGTTACTTTGATTGCTCCCTCTTCCTTGGTGACCTTTTCTTCTTCCTCTACCTCTCCCTCTGCTGAAGGAGAGTTGAGTTTTGAAAGCATTGGAGATTGACTCATCTGTGAGATGCAGTCTAGTCTCATGTGTCACCAGAGAACTAATTAATTCATTTGTTGAAAAACTTGACAAATCTTTGGATTCAAGAATTACTGTTACAACCATTTCGAATTTCTTTGGTAAAATTCTGAGTATTTTCTCAACAATGCGTTGTTCAGTGATGGTTTCACCAGTCAATATGACTGGTTCACGATGCCCATGACTCTGGTCATGAATTGATCCACATTTTCGGACTCTGTCATTCTTAGAGTCTCGAATTAAATTCTCAAGGTTTGCAGTTTAATTGTTTTGACCCTGTCATTTCCTTGGTAGGAATATTTAAGGATGTCCCAGGCCTGTTTTGAAGTACCAATGCCTGTGATTTTTTAGAAAATCGAGTCATCCACAGAATTTCGAATCCAAAATTTAGCTTTATTTTCTCTGTTTCTTTGAGTTGCCTGAGAAATTTTCTGCTGATTAGTCATGGGAGACAGTTATGAAGGATCTGATTCCACATATCCATGATCCACTGGATCCCAACACTCTTGTGCTTGCAAGAAGGATTTCATCCGAAGAGACGAGAACTCATAGTTCTTTCCAAGAAGAATCGTACCCTGAGTTGGTCCTAAATTGCTAGATGACGCCATATATATATATATATTTAAATAATTTGACAAAAATAGAAACAAAATTATTACTTACCTGTCTCCTATGTATAATTTGCAGTGACTTCAGAACTCTGCGTTCAAGATTTCGCAAGTTTTTGGCTTCGCGATTCTGACGTGGGGACTTCGTTATACGAGTCCTCCGATCTCTTGTCTCACCAACCTCCGATCACCGAAACGTCAATTTTCCAATGGACGAAGAGAGATTATCGGCCTTGAATTTGGCCTTAGTCACCGTGCAATGTGACCATGCACCTTAATGTTAAAGCGCTATGGGATTTTACGGTTCTCTATCTTTCAAATTTCCAAAATGTGAAATATGCCTTTGGACAATTAAACTGTCTAGATCTTCCTATGATATGATAGTCCAGATCCTATCGGGATTTCGCAATTCATTATTTCATGAGTTTAGAAACTATTGTCCCAGATTTTTTGAAACTGCGAACTACGAAATGTCGATTTGTCGAAATGGCGTTAACTTCAGTTAGCCCCTTGGGCTATACCTCTGGTCCACATGACCTCTCCTAATATGACCGCAGTCCCTTTCGGGGTTTCGTGACTCAAATGCGCGATCACTTGGTCTCTCAACTCTAGAAAATCTGATTCCCAAAATGCTTGTGCTTCTTTTCCTCAGGATTCATGAAACGTTGAATCTCGATATGCCAATGGCCCTTTCCTTTCAGAACTTTCCGTGAAGGCCTAGATTGTTGCCACGTGTTCCCTCAAGATGGACGGTCCTCGTTGTTTCACGATTTCGCGACTTGCGACTCCAAATCCTCTATCAAATTAAAACCCCGGTAGCCGAAATGTCGACGGTTTCTTCGATGTTTGCCACGTGTCCGAACAAATGGACGACAGTGATATTTTCGAGATTTTGTGATTTTCGATATCGGGATTTCGCGTATCGGGGTTTTGGAGAACAGTCTCCTTCGTTTTTTGAACTCTCTATCCTTGGATTTGCGATGGGATAAGATCGACGACTCACGATATTTCACAATCCAACGGTCTAGAATAGCTCATGATATCAGGATTCATGAATTCTCATGACAGTCTTCTGACCTTTACACCTTGCGAGTCAGCGAAATGCCGATATCTCGCCACGTGTTTCTTGATGGACGGTCCAAATGATTTTGGGATTTTGCGACTTCACAAGTTGAAATTTATCTTGTGCGCTTCAGAGGACTAAACCTCGTGCACCTTCTCGCTGATCCAACTGTTATCGGTCCTTTGCGCAAGATCTGACGGCTGAAATTTTTTCGTCTTTTCACGCTCTCCTTGTCCCTTCTAAACTAGATTTGTGCCTCAAATCTATTCGTAGGACAAATCTTATGGCCGCGATGGTTGTTCTTTGAACCTGAGATGTGTTCTTTACTGCCTTTGCAAGGATTTTCTTCTATGGAAGAAAAATTTGTGAATCCTTCAAGGATTTGAAAGAATTTCATGAGTTCTTTGTTCTCTGCTGCAATCTTTGACAGATTTGAAAGAATTCTCATATATCTTTAAACGATTCTACCTCCTGCAGAAATCTTTAGCGAATTTGAACGAATTCTTTGAATTCTTCAAGAGTTCCCGCCTCCTGCAGCTCTTCTTCGTAAATCTTTGATGATTCTTGAAAATTGTACAAGAATCTTTAAAGTTTTTTCTTCTGCATTCTCTTCTTCCTCGATCTTTCAAGCATTGTATGCTCTGCGACCTCGCATGAGCTTCTTACACTGATCTTTTGAGCGTATGAACGGACAGCTTCCTCGTGGAAGTTTCCTGCGAGGATTTTTCAAGAGTATGACAGATAGCTCTCCAAGCCTTGTGAAAAGTGTGTGTTGAATGCTCTCAAGATCCATGAAGCTCTGCACTTTTTGAGGATTGTGTTTCTCTCCAGAGTATGTGAAGAGGCTTACTGCTGAAGCTCTGATACCATGATAAATTCTGAAACAAGAAATGCAGAGAGAAAGAATAGAACAAAAAATAATATATTAGAATGTATGAAGAAGATTACAATGAGAAGTAAGTCTGAAGGAGTACTATGCAATGGGAAAATAGCTGAGCTAAATAGGCTTAAGCAAATCAAGAATAGAAAGTACAGCTGGCAGTGTACAGTCAGACTGTTGACGTTACATTATATTTAACACTTTGATGGTATATATGTTTCCTTACGTGGATAATTTCCTCAGAATTCTTTGCGTTTTTAATGAGTCTTCCCATATGGATAATTTCTCTTAGAGGTTTTCCTTCATTTGTATTTATGCTTCCTTTGGTGGATAACTACCTCAGAACTCTTTTGTGTTTTTAATGAGTCTCCCCATAAGAAGAATTTCCCTTAGAAGTTATCCGAATTTTATTTATGCTTCCATCTGTGGATATTTCCTCCAAGATCATCCAACATTTTTATGAGTTATCCATGTGTTGAGTGCTGTATAGTTCGTCCAACAATTCTTAACGTGTTCCTCTCAACAAATTCTAATGTGCCCCTCCCCCATTACAATCTTTCCATTTTTTGTTTCTAGTTTAATGATTCACCAATTTGGTGCTTAGTGCAGAACCACATGATACGCTTTTGGTGTATACCCCAAGAGTGAAGAGTTACCATCGTGACAAAACGGTGTTAGTTTGCACCCTTGCCTTTTATTTTCCCCCTTATCCTCCTACCTTAATGAATTGAAGTGGAAGGATTCCTTATCCTCCTACCATTCTTAATGGATATAGCATTGTAGCATCTAACCCTCTTAAATGGTTTTAAGAATATTGATCTTCTTCGGTTGTTATAAGGGAATAGATAGGTTAGTCTATGGTCTTCTTATTGTTTAAACTTGGTTGACCATATTAAAATATTGTAATTGGATGTGTAGAATGGTAATGAAGTTTATTGGTGTTTAATCACTTGATCATGGGTTCTTTACAGAGGAAAACACGACAACCTTTTTTTGTCATTTGTTTATTGTCAATTCTCTAAGCCTTATAATTAGACATGAAAATTGCATTGAATTCTTGTCATTCTCTTAAAAAGATTTGATCTTTGTATAGATTATTATCAATTCTCTTAGCCTTGTAATTAGACCTGAAAATTGCATTGAATTCTTGTCATTTTCTTAAAAAACTCTGATCTTTGTATAGATTCTTAAGTTGGACATGTAATGAATCCTTCTTACTCTTTATGAATCCATTCTACCACTGTCTATAATGAACTTGCATACCCCGTCCTTGGTCTTGCAAGTATTTCTGAAAAGTTTGGTCCTTTGGACTGAACTCTCCACCTCCTTCTCAGGTGTCAAAAGGAATTTTCGCATCATAAGCGATTTTCCGCCTTCAGCGTCTTCTACCTCAACATCCCGCCGTTGTGCCTCAGCAATGTGAGCTTCTGCACTTTCCTCCTTTTTATCTGGACACTCGTAAGACTTGTGCCCATTCTTTCTGCATGTGAAGCATGTAATTACTCCACATCTTCCTCTTCCCCTACCTTTAGTACGAGGAAAAGTGTTATTGTCAGCATAATCTCCTCTCTGCTCACTATGTTGTCCTCTATGTTCAACATATTTCCCTCTCTGTGAGGTTCCACCTCTCTCAGTTCGAGTCCAAGGTTTCTTCCAATCTTCCTTGCGCTTCTGATAATTGTCCTGGGCAGCTGATTTTTCTCTGGGTTGACTTTTGCCTCGGCCCCTCTGACTCTTCTTTTGGCTCAGCTACTCTTCATCTTTCAAAGCCATATGATAAGCACATTCCACCGTTCAGATGGTTACCATGATCATCTCATCCTGGATATCATATCTCAGGCCATTCATATATATGGATACCTTTTCATCATCATTGTCCCAATGACCTACTTTGATGTTCAGTTTATAGAATTCCTCAGTGTATTCTTTCACTGTCATCAACTTATGTCTCAGGTTCTGCATCCTCCGAAATAGAGTAATTTGGTAATCCCTGGGGATGAATTTCGCCTTCATCTTTGCGATCATTCTATCCCAGATCTTGATCTTCTTCTTTCCCTTGCAGTGTCTGTCAGCTTATAGTTCATCCCACCACAATTTTTCATGTCCTTTCAATATCGTGACAGTGTGCTTGACTTTCTTGTCCTCTTCGACATCTTCATAGTCGAAGTATGTGTCTAGAGCTCTAATCCAGTCTAGAAGCTCCTCTTCATCCAAGTTTCCCTCATAAACTGGAATGTCCATCTTCACTCTTGTACCCATTCTAGCAATAGCTCTGATCAAACGTTCGTTTGATGCATCTTCAGCAGCAACTTCTTCTTCACGTTTAGCCTCAACTTCACTTTCAGAATCACTGAGAACCCCCACACCGACTATACGCCTCTGCACTGTCTCCATGTCTTCGAGTCTAGCTCGTAGATCAGACATCTCTCTCTCCATAACCAGATCAGTCATTTGCCTGCCTCTTCTTCTCGGCATTTCCCTATCCTCTGGATCAGGTGTTTGCATGTCCCTTCTCCTTGGTGGCATGGTGAATTCTCCTTCTCTACTACAAAAAGAAAAGAATCCTTTCTATGCTCTGATACCAAACTGATGCCAATGCCCTCACTACACAACCCGCAGATCGAAAGGTCCATGTCAGCGTAGGATCTCTTCTTCTTTCACAACCTGAAGAACCCGAAATGGCTCTTCTATTTCGCTACCGAGAAATCTGCACCCATAACAATCCTCATGGGATTCCCTCTTTTCACTTTAGGAGATCGGACTTCGCGACTTCGCAATGTCAGTGGTTGAGCGCTTGCTTCTTGAATCCCCCATATCCGACGACAGTCAACACTGAACTTTTCCTATCGGAATTCTCCCTATCGAGATTTCGACACGCACGATGTTGAACGACTTGAATTATCGACCCCCGATTCCCGATATGATATATTAATTGTCTTGTTACAGTTTTATTAATTTCCCTATCACTGTTATATGGATTGTTACTATTACCTTAATTGCCTTGCCACTGCTTTACTAATTGTTATGTTAATTAACTATTAATCACATTGTCATTGTTATATTACTCATTATGATAACAATGATGAGAATGGCCTTGTTATTTCGCTATTAATTGTTTGCTAAGAGTTATGTCAACTACCTTGTTATTTGTTATATTAATGGTTAGGTAACAACTATGCTAATTGCCTTGTTAATTGATACAGTGAAGTTAATAGTTACCAGTTTCCTTCTCATTATTAATAATATAGGTAGTATTGTTGGTTCGATCAATATACATAGACCACATTTCAAGATATAATTGTTCATCAATGTTATAATGGTAGCATTCGACCATAAAATCATTAATGTTGTTAATTAGGTTGGTGGCTAGTTGGATGGAGATTTCAATTAATATCGAATTGCCCATTTAGACTGTGATTAATGATTAAATAGTTTAGTAAGTATTGACCCAAGTAGAGGTTAAAATCACTAAATTAAATCGTGGTCAATGATTGAATCATGATGCAGAATTGATGAACTAATTCGTAATTGATGTTATTGATTGAATTTAATGACTAAGGTATAATGTAGAATGACCAATTGGATTGTATGTAATGTTAATATGGTGTTAAGTTAAATACCGATTTATAATTTAGACTTGCTAAAATTAGATGGATATTCTATGCCAAAACAATTTGCAACTTGACATGCCCCGTTAGAATGGAACCCATGTTAAGTTAGAATGTAATCATGGACCGGTTAGCTTGGGTGATTGGTGGGGTTGGGGACAATGTCGTGTGGGTTGGCGTCACCCCTTTTCTTCGTCCTCTTGTGTCACCTTTTGTGTGGGGGTAGGTATAGTTTCCCAGTCACTGTTCGGTTGGTAGCGCGTCAGATTTTTATAGAGTTCTTAGTCTGGATAGCTTATGTTTGTGCCAAGATTATTGATGCATCTATCACCTATTAAAGACATGATTCCTGATGTGGGGATCATGGTGCGCCCTGTGGGATAGCGGTGAACGAGACCTTGGCCGGAGTCGGTGCATTCTGTATGAGTTTATCATCCATTGCAAGTTGCTTGGCGCATGGATTGAATGCCTTTAGGCATTAGGTTCACGTGCCTTGAGGTTCTTTTCTTTCTCGTCTAGGCCATTGTGTAGGGATGGGGAGGTTGTCCCTCAACTTGTAGGTGTGTTCATGCTGTGTCGGATGAGTAGTCGATCCTCCTTCTTAGTCTGTTCATTTTTTCCCAGTTTCTCTCGTGCGTCTGCATATCATAGGACCTAGATAGATAATATCAATATCACTCAGTATCCAACTTATCATAGGACCTTTGCACCATGGAAAGCCACGACAATTCCAAAAAAGGATCCCAAGTGTCCCAAATTCCTATTTATTATTATTCTTCTGGTCTCTATTCCTAACAATAGATTTTTTATTTCTAATTATTTCCCATTTTCCTTCTTTCCTAACTTCTTTTACCTTTTGAAATTCCTTCCTTAATTCATCTTGGTGTTCGGGAATGATGTCTTCATTTATAAATATTCTCGACCCTTTTAATCTCGGAGATTTAATAAGTATTATGTATTTATGGTCATTACAACTTACTTTGACATGGATCAACCTCTCTTTGTGATCAATTATTTTTCCTAGACTCTTTTCTTCTATGAGGTAAGTTGTATCGATTTGTGATTTATTTTTTAATTCTTCTTTTACTATGCTAGTGTATCCTCCTCTTGTTGTTCTTTTATACCAAAAATATGAGGTTCAAGGCTCTTTTGTTACTCTCATGGTCCAATTGGATTAGCTTATTCATACTCTCTTTGATGGGTTTGATATCCAATTTATTTTCCATATTACTGAGGGTCAAATTGTTGGTTAGTTTTTCTTCTATCTCTTTAATCATATCTCTCAAGTTGTGATTTTCTTCAACCCCTCTCTCTTGGGTTGATTATTTATGCTTTTTCATTTCTTTAATTCTATCCTTCCTTGTCTGCAATTCACTCTTGAACCCTAAGAATCTATCCTCTATTTGAGTTTGAATGGTATCTTTAATTTTTTTATCAATCATTGAGTCTAGCTCTATTTAGAGTTTTACGTCTCTTTCTTCACTCTTTTTTTCTAATGTTTCTAACTCTATTTGGATTTTTGCATCTCTCTCTTCTCTTTTTTTTTCTACTGATTCCATATAATCGTAGAGGATCTCTAGGGTGATTTTGGGGGTCCTCCCCTTGTTAGATTGAGTTTTTGGAATACGTGGTGGAGTGCTCATAGTGAAAAGAATAGAAAAATGATGTAACCGTTATTATTATGGATTGACTTTATCTCTCAAATCAACTTTTACTTATGAAACTTAAAATAAATAAATAAATAAAATATATTTAAATATATTTACATAAAATTAAAATTGAATCAAAGTAAAAAGTGACTCACCTCAATTCAAATGTCCAAATGATCAACCCTTTGCAGAAGCCAAAAATAATTTCTAAAAACAATAGAGAAGTCGAGAGAAACTACAAAGATTATTCTGGGTAAAACGGTAAAATCTATAGAGACTATTCCCATTCAAAACCCTAGATATATAATCTTAGAAATAAAATATCTCCTAAAAAATTGGGCCTAATGGTTAAGAACATGTGTTTCCTCTTAAGAGGTCACAAGTTCAAATCCAAAGGGGGGTAGGGTATGTATACCTCCTTAGACTTTACCAGTCAAATCACTAGGCGGAGGCGAGGTCCTTTGTCCCATAAAAAAGGGAGTCTCATACACCAAATTGGTGTGGTTTGGTCGTGACCTTAGGGGTCCCTTGTCCAACAAACAAGGGGGTCTCATACTTACCGCAAAGAAGCAATGTTCCTTCATAACCACGGAGAAGTATTATTTCCGTTCAAAACTGCAAAGTTATTCGCTTCAAAACCACAGAAAAATATTAAAGAAATATTATTCTAGTTTAATACAGAAGAAAAATATTATTCATTGTATTGTTCATATGATGCGAATGCTATTTGAATATAGAAATTGTATGTAAAATAATTAATGTAAACAGATTTAGGACACTTTAGGTTGCTCTATTTGTGTGCACGTGTAAAATATTTGTGTGCACGTGTAAAAGCATAGTTTGGATAATTTAGGTTGCTCTATTTGTGTGCACATGTAAAGGCATAATTTTAGTAGACACTTAAATTCCCAAATTACTCATATAAACTAATGTCAAATTGCATACCATACGGCCTCTCCTTTCTCCCATTTTTGGGATTGACCATATAAATCTTAGCTACTAAAAATTTGGATATTATATTGCATATAATACGTATGGTTGTTTCTCCCATTTCTTGCATTCAACATATAAATCTTGAATCCTAAGAAAACAAGATATTATATATTTATTTTAAATTTTGGGGATATATTTATAAGTGGGATATAGATGCAATATTTTCCATTTGGGTGGAATATGTGAATTATTTTAACATTTCATTAAAATTTGATATGATTTATTGTTTGTATACAATACAATGCTTTTAGTTGTTAACATATGTTTTTTGTTATCATAAATAGTGAGTAAGATCACGAACTATGGTATAGGATCTAGTGTGAACTCTTTATATTATAGGAGGAATGTGGACTTAACGATGATTTAATGAAACAAACATGATTTTGGACAACTTTGTGACCCTAGTCGAGGCTTGAGAATAAAATTAAGATAATATGCCCTCTTCAATCCTTTTAGGGATCATGATTTTAGTATGATACCTTAAACTATGGATATGATTTTAAGAACTAGGTGCAATAATAATTATGTCCATTACCCAAACCATAGTTTTATATGTATTATTACTTAGATACAAGTCTAATTTTTGGAATTTAAAAGACTTGAATAGGGTAGCACAATCTTACAAGTTGAACATTTATCTACTCCATTTTTGGGGATTCAAAAGACATGAATAGGGTAGAGCAAGCATATAAGTTGAACATTTATTTATTACTTTTGAATATGGATCAAATTTAAGGATTAATCCATATTCAAAACCACTTCCACCCTCCGGTGGAAATCGATCTTTCTTCTATTTCTCGAATACTTCGGGCATAGATGGAGATTCGCTAGCAGGTGGAGCACTAAGTGGCACAACCTACTCTAAGGAAATATCCAATGTAGTAAAATTGACAGGTGACATAGATGGAAATAGTGGTGGGAGTGGGTGTCATACAAGTGCATCCACTGTGGATGTATATGATGGAAGAGGTGGTGCAAATAGGTGGCTTGTGGGTGCATCCAATAAGGATGGATGGAATAAAAAATGTTGTGAGGATGGGTAGCGATGAACCCTCATGGGCTATAGAAGTGATGGAATATAGCTTGTCCCCCATGGGCTGTAGAAGTGATGGAATATGGCTTGTCCTCCATGGGTTGTAGAAGTGATGGAATATGGCTTTTCCTTGAAATAGGTAAAATAAAGTTCATGGTCGGCTTCCCAAGCACTATAATATTTCTATAATTGGTGAAAATATGAACATTTTTCATACCTATTAATAATATCCTAGGTGGACATTGCTTTCCAATCCATGGTCTAGCAGCCTATAGAAACAAAACAACATATAAATTTGAGGATTCTAAGAAGTAAAAAAATCACGATGGTGAATTTATCAAATGTGACACATACATGTGTATGGGGTAAACTGAATGAGAAAGATTCTTCTACTGTTGCATCAACCATAGATATTGATGCATCTATCGGTGTAGACACATTCGTAGCAACTACAAAAAATCATGCAATATATCGAAATAAATATATAGAATACTATATAAATATATAGCGATGAAGAACATAGATATGGTTAAAATAATATACTCCATGAATCTCTAGGTAGGCCCATAGCAATTCTTCCCACAACTTGAGAATCTATGAGGCTCACATGAATGAGTACTCTATCCATGTTCCCTCTCCTACTTCCCTACGAATGTGCAACACAATCTTCGACATGTACCTCCTAGCGATATAGTAAAAAAAAATACCATGTTTCACTAAACTACCAGTCAAGGTTGAGAGATCTCCATATGGTTACTGCAATCCCTCTTCCATGGGGGAAATTGGGCAGGGGTTTAGGCCTTTTCCTGAGAAAATACCTAAAATGGGACCATTCCTAACATGCTCTTGGTCCAGACCCTAGACACTAGAAATCAACAATGTCAAAGTAGTTTACATTGTGACTCAAAACAAATTCCGCCCATAATTTTCTCAAAAAATATAAATGAACCTCCCTATTATTGCGAGAAGGTTTATCAAACACCATGAACCACCTATCCATCCAATTTTGAATAATTTGTGGGTGGATGTACCATTTAATAAATTTATGTTTTTTCGTGATAGGTGGTTGTTGTCCATATCAAGGATCAATAAAAATATACACCAACTATTGTTTTGAAATACTCAAGTCACTAACTTGGTTTCTATTCAATCTAGTCCTATAAAACTTGAACATACTAGACGTATTTTGAGAAATAGTAGTTAATTTTCTTTGGGAACATGCAATGGATTATACAATGGCGTCCAATGAAGTGGCCAACTAAAATTTGGTAGGTTCTATTATGTCCCTTAATTCATGGATAAGAAACATCAATGTGGCCAACCCCTCATCAATCTATATGTTTATGTTTGATGACTATGGTGTGTTGGGGTTGTTTGGGTCTTGGTATTCTTTTGTATTTTTTTCATTGTCCTTGGGTTCCATCCTAATAATATCTGCTATAATTTAATATGGCCTGACATCAAACCAAATGAGATCATGAAGCCAACTCAATCAACTAGTAAAAATATATGGTGGGTGCACGAAAGACCTAACCATCAAACCTATCATATCATAAAGCCAACTTAATCAACATTTAAAAATATATAATAACTCAACACATTTTAGCTCCAAATTGAAACTAAGAAAAATAGATAGCTTCGGATCATACCGGGTTAATCAAGAACTAAACAATACCATAAATCCATTTTACAAATTACTAGAACAACTGAAGGTGATCAGAAATGAGATTTTCCACAACAGTTAATAAAGTAATTAGAGTTCACAAGATCAATCCAATAAAATAAATTGAAGGTTTCTACAATATTTAACAATTTTATCTACTATTCACTTAGAAGGAAGTGCTTGAATGGAATAAATATTACCACAATATTACAAAAACTAGATGGATAATTCATTAAATAATTACTAGAACAATTAAAGATCACCACATCATTTAATAGATTCTACTACAAAAACACTAAAACCATTTTCTATACAATTTAATTGAACCTAAACTAAACTCATAATAAACTTGGATGTAAGTGTAACTGGTATAATCTTGACCTTGCCCAATGGGCCCTTACCTTTGCCCCGCTACTATTCCCTTTGTAACTAGGCACACCCCTATTGTCCCTAATGCCCCACTTCTACCAAACCTTTAGCCTGGACTTGGACCCTAATCTCCCAATGCACATATCCCTTCACCAAGGCCCCACATCTATTGCACCTTCATTCTATTGTGGTGGATGGTAAGAGGATCATGGATTTTCTTGGAGATGATTATACTTGAAGGGAAATTGGAGAGGCAAGTGGTGCGTTGCTAGTCTGCAATTAAATAGCAACAAAAATTATACCCTTTCCTCAACTTTTTCCTTTAATTAACTATCAAAGATTAGTAGAAATTTATTAGTTGTTTTTCTCATTATGCACCTATATACTTGTTAGGGCTTGTGATATCTTAAGTCTCGCCCTTAGTACTGAGAGGTAATTAATCATTATGGAAAAAAACCATAGCTATAAATTAAACTAAATAAAACCATAACTATAAATTAAACTAAATAAAGAACGATGAAAATGAATAATCGTTTATTTAATATATCACATTGAGAAACTATTACATGTTTTAAAATAGAACATTGCTAATGAAATCATTGCACTGAATGAAATTAAAAAAATAATATAAAATATATAGAAATAAAAACAAAAGAGTACATTAGGGTCAATCATCACATGCACTATTGGCAGTAGGTAAAAATTAATGGCAAAGTTTTTATACACTGATACCATATTTCAAAATAATATAATTAGTAAATGAGAAAAGTCAAGTTGGATTCAAATACATAACTCAGCTTAAAAAAATCTTAAAAGCTTTAAAAATACACCAAAAATGTTCAAACAAATTTCAAAAACGTTTTTATGATGATGGCAGGGAAGCCCCAATAGTTGGATTCGTCAAACAACTATTAGAATTCAAGCAAAACTCAGAGGAGCTTCAATTCACTCCTTACAATCATCAAAACAGCGATATATATTTTCAGTGTGCTAAATATTAAAAATTTTAATTGTTAGAATTAAATATAGGCGACAACTCTCTCTATATATAATCAAATTCAAACGTTAGCAGGAAACACCGGCTATCACGAGCTGCGAGGAGCATGACTATTAATAAGAACCATGGGCTTGGGGCAAGATGAATAGTGTAACTGGTGGCATCGAGCTACGAATTGTAATGAGAAGAATCCAAGGATGGTGAGCACCCAATTGGCACAGAAACAGGAGGACCAGGGCGCCCTGTATTGTCACGCCCATTGGGAGGGATCAAACGAGGTCTGTGCAAAGCAGGATTGATGCAGGATCCAACAATAATATCAACCGGACCCGCTGCTAGAAGAATCCCTTCAACCATTCCTGCAACAACCTTCTCTTTAGAGGCAACCAGAGTTATAGATAGAGAATTGCAATGTGGGAGATAAGA
>SNQJ01S0004939.1:14618-25767 GCA_010110895.2 Picea sitchensis | reverse complement strand
TCACTTAAGGATCGAGTGAAGTCATCTTGCACCCTATTTAAATTATAGATTAGTTGAAATCAACTTATAGAAACTGTCCCAATACTATCCTCACATGACTTTTCCAATCGAAACTCACTAGCATAGTAAGAATAGCTAGTTCACTCTAAACTTTTTACACTGATCTAATTCCCTAATTCTCTTCAGGATCACAAATCCACCTCTCCACCACCTATATCCTTGTCTCACATATCTCATCATCTTCTCTCCTCTCACCATTTTCCACTCATACTCATATACCTTCCCAAATATTTCATCCCCTACAACACCTCCAACCCTCATCTCTAACCTCCCCTAACCAACCAAATCCTCACCTCTCCTCTACGCGATCCTTTCCTCATCTCCTCTCCTCATATCCTATTCTCTCCACCTTCCTCTTCATATTTCCTTACCCTCCACCTCAGATCTTCCCTCTGTAACTATCCACGTCGTTACTGAGAAACGTCATATAATTGACATATTTTTTTCTTTTTAATTTTCTTACATTAAACACATCACACTTGTTTAGCAACAACATCAATGACTACGCATAATACTTTAGGAACCCAACTAAACATTTAAAACCCATCTATCCATTCTGCTAAACAACCCACAAGGCAACCACATTCGAGATTTTAATTGCGCGAAAGACCTAACCATCAAACCTATCAGATCATGAAGCCAACTCTATCCACGATTAAAAATATATAGTGGGTTTTCCCAAGGGACGAACTCAACACAGTTTAGATGCAAATTAAAATTAAGCAACAGAGATCCCTTGCGTCATACCTAAGGGTAATTAAGAATCATACCTAAGGGTAATTAAGAAGAAATCAATACCATAAATCCGATTTACGAAAACAACTGAAGGTGATCCGAAATGATATTTTCCAGAACATTTAATAAAGTCTAATAGATTCTACTACAAAAGAACTAAGCACGGTGTGTAATCGCAAATGAAAATCCTCCCTTCTCCCCTTACGAATTGATGGCCTTGCAAAGCTTTTTGACTATCGAATGCTTCATTTGCATTTTAATGAGTCTCCCATAAGGCGAGTTTCCCTCAAAAGTTCTCCTTCGATGGTATTTATGCTTCCTTCTGTGGATAATTGCCGCCAAATTATTCTGGGTGGATAAGGAGAGTTCCCTCAAAAGTTCTCCTTCGATGGTATTTATGCTTCCTTCGGTGGATAATTGTCTCAGAATTCTTCTACAGTTTTTTAATGAGGCGACCCATAAGGCGAATTTCTTAGAAGTTATCCTTCGTTTATATTTATGCTTCCATCTGTGAATAATTACTTGAGAATTCTTCTACTTTTTTTTTGAGTCTTCCCATAAGGCGAATTGCCCTTAAAAGTTCTCCTTCGTGATAAATTGTGAAGCAAGAAATGCAGAGAAAAAGAATAGAATAGAAAACAGTATATTAGAATGTATGAAGAAGAGTACAATGAGAAGTAAGTCTGAAGGAGTACTATGCAATGGAAAAATAGCTGAGCTAAATAGGCTCAAACAAATCAAGAATAGAAAGTACAGATGGCCATGACAGCTGGCAGTGTACAGTCAGACTGTTGAGGTTACATTATATTTAACACTCCCTATTAAAATCAACAGTTACAAACATCAGCACTTATTATGCCTAAGTGTTGTCTTTCAAAATCAAAAACCGATTTTCCTAGTGGCTTTGTAAAGATATCAGCAAGCTGATCTCGAGAACCACAGAATTGTAGTGCAATATCACCATTATCGACTAGCTTGCATATGAAATGAAAACGAGTGTCAATGTGTTTGTTTTTCTTATGAAACACATGATTTTGGGATAGATCAATTGTTGAAGTATTGTCACAGAAAATAGGAGTTGGATCCTTTTCTGTATGTGACATATCTTTCAATATTCTTCTTAGCCACAGAGCTTAACACGAAGCTGAGGTAGCAACAACATACTCTACCTCTGCAGAAGATATTGAAACAATTGGCTGCTTCTTTGATGCCCATGAGATTAGGTTCGAGCCCACGTGAAAAACATACCCAGATGTGCTTTTCCTGTCATCTAAGCTGCCTGCAAAATCAATGTTTGTGTAACCATAAATTTGATTACTATCAGATTTAGTGTACCATAAGCCGAAATTGAGAGTTCCAGCAACATATCTCAAAATTCGTTTTGCCATTTTCCAATGAAAATCTTTGGGGGATTCCATGAATCTGGAAACAAGGTTGGTTGCATACATAATGTCAGGCCTAGTTGTTGTAAGATACAAAAAAATGCCTACTAAACTTTTGTACAGGGTAGAGTCCACTGTAGGACCTTCATCATTCTTGCTCAATTTTGTACCTAGGGGTAGAGGGGTTTTTGGTGGATTGCATCCTTCCATGCAAAATCTTTTGATGATGTCTGCATATTTTTGCTGACAGACAAAAATGTCTTTGGTTGATTGATTAACCTCAATCCCTAAAAAATATTTCATGATGCCAAGATCTGTCATCTCAAACTCAGATTTCATGGCATGTTTAAAATCTGTTAACTCAAGATTTCTCATATAGATCATGTCATCAACATATAAACATACAATCAAAATTTTACTGTGTTGATTTGTTTTGGTTTCAAGAGTTGGCCCATTATAGCTTATGCTGTAACCACTTTTGATCAGATAAGTATCAATTCTATTGTACCAAGCTCTTTTAGATTTCTTTAAGCCATTCAAGGCTTTCTTCAACCGATATACTTTGGCTGGATGCTCTTGGAATTCAAATCCAGGTGACTGATTGACACAAACTTCTTCTTCTATGAAACCATTCAGTAATTCTGACTTGACATCCATCTAGTATAATTTCCATTTGTGTTGGGCTGCTATGGCCAATAGAGTCCTTACACTGTCTAATCTTGCGAATGGAGAAAAAGTTTCACCATAATCAGTACCAAGTTGTTGTGAGAATCCTTTGGCAACAAGTCTTGCCTTGTGTTTTTCGATCTGCCCTTTTTCATTGAGTTTAGTTTTGTAAACCCACTTGACACCAATACTCTTCTTGTGACTTGGAAAATAAACAAGATCCCATGTCTTGTTCTTCTCATTGGAGTCAATTTCTTGGTTCATGGCTTGAACCCAATGTGGCTCCTTAGTTGCTTCCTTAAAAGATGTAGGTTGACATGACATTAAAGAAAAAAGATTGTGTTGTTCAAATTCATCCAACTGTTGATGAATTTCTCTCAAACTTTGAATTCTCTGATTTTGTGGTTCAGAGAATGATTCTCTGCTGGAAGTTGAGTTATCCTGAGAATTTTCAGGTTGCCTTTGTGCCTGCAATCTTGGAAGAATAGTTTGAGGTACTTGCTGTCTTGAATTTTCTTCATTTTCAGAACTTGGAAGCAATGGATTTTGACTATCCATCTACTGATATTCTGAATCATTCTAGAATTGATTTTCTAGAAATTTTACATCTCTACTAAGAATTAGTTTCTTGGTGATTGGATTGTAAATCCTGTAAGCTTTAGATGTTTTACTATATCCAGTGAAAATACATTTCTCACTTCTGTCATCAAGTTTCTTCCTTAATTCGGAAGGTATGTGAGCATATGCTATGCATCTGAATGTCCTTAGATGTGCTACATTGAGCTTTGTCCCACTTCGTGCTTCTTGAGGAACTTTCATCTTTAGACTAGTGGTTGGAGATCTATTGAGGAGATAAAATGAGCATGCTACTGATTTAGCCCAAAAAGTATTTGACAAACTTTTCTCTTTAAGAAGTGTTCTTACCATATTCATTATTGTCTGATTTTTCCTTTCAGCCACTCCATTCTATTGTGGAGTATACCTGGTTTTTGTTTACTTTATAATGCCTTGTGATTTGCATAAATTTGCAAATACTCTCTAGTTGTATTCTCCTCCTCCATCTGACCTCAGTGCTTTGATATATTTTCCACTCAGTTTTTCAGCTTCTGCCTTGAATTCGTTGAATTTTGCAAATGTTTCAAACTTGTGTCTGAGAAAATAGATCCATATTTTTCTGTTGAAATCATCAATAAACGTTAGAATGTGAAAGCTGCCACCTATTGACTCTGTTTGTATTGGTCCACATAGGTAAGTGTGAACAAGTTCAAGATGTTGTTTGGCTTGATTGGAAGACTGTGGAAAACTAGTTCTCTTATGTTTTCCATGTATGCAAGACTCACATGGGGGAATTTTCTCTTTAAAGATAGGAAGAACTTTGACCATGGAGTTCTTCTGTAGAAGACTTAGACTCTTAAATGGTAGATGTCCAAATCTTGTATGCCAAACCATTGTTTCATTTAGGGTAGATGCACTCTGTGCATATGGTTGAATCAGATTTGCAGTTCTGAGTGTAATGGGAAACGTTCGATTTGGAGTCATATGGATTTCGGAAATTAAATTTTTTGCTGGGGATTTTGTCATATATATTGCAAGATGCTCCCTCAAACATTACCTTATAGACATGTTCAATGAGCTATCCTACACTTAGCAAATTATGTTTCATATCTGGAACATGATAGACATTGTTTATGTCTCTCTTTACATCTTGTTTAGTAAGAATATGAACAGTTCCTTTTCCTTGAACTTTGACTAAATAATCGTTTCCAAGTGTAATATTAGATAAGATTGAAGAATCAATGCATGAAAGTAAATCTTTGTTACCTGTCATGTGATTGTTTCATCCACTGTCTAGCAACCAAAGATCTTTAGGTTGTTGTTCAATCTTGTGGCATGAAAGAAACATACCTCTTGAGTTTTCTCCCTTGTGATTCAACACATGAGCTCTGCTTGAGAGTCGATCTGCTTGCTTCTTCCTACATTCAGATTCATAGTGCCCATACTTTTTGCAGTAATAGCATTGTATGCTTGTTTTGTCATTTGACCTTCTCCCTCTGCCTCTTTGAGACTGGAAAGTCTGATGTTGATTTTGTTGTTGTTGCCTTTGACCTTGGAAATTTTGATTCGAATATTGTTGTCTTTTACCTCCACTGGAGTGAGGGTTACTTTGATTTCTCCCTCTTCCTTGGTGACCTCTGCTTCTTTCTCTACCTCTCCCTCTGCTGAAGGAGAATTGAGTTTTGAAAGCATTGGAGATTGACTCATCTGTGATATGCAGTCTAGTTTCATGTGTCTCGAGAGAACCAATTAATTCATTTTTTGAAAAACTTGACAGATCTTTGGATTCAAGGATTACTGTTACAACATTTCGAATTTCTTTGGTAAAATTATAAGTATTTTCTCAACAATGCATTGTTCAGTGATGGTTTCACCAGTCAATCTGACTGGTTCACGATGCCCATGACTCTGGTCATGAATTGATCCACATTTTCAGACTCTGTCATTCTTAGAGTCTTGAATTACATTCTCAAGGTTTGCAGTTTAATTGTTTTGACCCTGTCATTTCCTTGGTAGGAATATTTAAGAATGTCCTAGGCCTGTTTTGAAGTATGAGTGCCTGTGATTTTTTAGAAAATCGAGTCATCCACAGAATTTTGAATCCAAAATTTAGCTTTATTTTCTCTGTTTCTTTGAGTTGCCTGAGCAATTTTCTGCTGATTAGTCATGGGAGACAGTTCTGGTAGATCTGGTTCCACATATCCATGATCCACTGGATCCCAACACTCTTGTGCTTGCAAGAAGGATTTCATCTAAAGAGACCAGAACTCATAGTTCTTTCCAAGAAGAATCAGACCCTGAGTTGGTCCTAAATTGCTAGATGACGCCATATATATATATTTTTAAATAATTTGAGAAAAACAGAAACAAAATTCTTACTTACCTGTCTCCTACATATCATTTGTAGTGACTTCAGAACTCTGCGTTCAATATTTCGCGAGTTTTTGTCTTCGCGATTCTGATGTGGAGACTTCGTTATACGAGTCCTCCGATCTCGTGTCTCGCCAACCTCCGATCACCGAAACGTAAATTTGCTAATGGACAAGGAGAGCTTATCAGCCTTGAATTTGGCCTTAGTCACCGTGCAATGTGACCATGCACCTTAATGTTAAAGCGTTATGGGATTTTCCGGTTCTCTATCTTTCAAATTTCCGAAATGCAAAATATGTCTTTGGACAATTCAACTGTCTAGATCTTCCTATGATATGACGGTCCAGATCCTCTCAGGATTTCGCGATTCATTATTTCATGAGTTTAGAAACTCTTGTCCCAGAGTTTTCGAAACTGCGAACTCCGAAATGTCGATTTTTCGAAATGGCGTTAACTTCAGTTAGCCCCTTGGGCTATACCTCTGGTCCACATGACCTCTCCTGATATGACCGCAATCCATTTCGGGCTTTCTTGACTCAAATGCACGATTACTTGGTCTCTCAACTCTCAAAAATTTGATTCCCAAAATGCTCGTGCTTCTTGTCCTTCGGATTCATGAAACGATGAATCCCGATATGCCAATGGCCCTTTCCTTTCGAGACTTTCCCCGAAGGCCTAGATTTTTGCCACGTGTTCCCTCAAGATGGACTTTCCCCGAAGGCGATTTTGCGACTTGCGACTCCAAATCCTCTATCAAATTAAAACCCCGGTAGCCAAAATGCCGACAGTTTCTTCAATGTTCGCCACGTGTCCGAACAAATGGACGATAGTGATCTTTTCGAGATTTTGTGATTTGCGATATTGGGATTTCGCGTATCGGGGTTCTAGAGAACAGTCTCCTTCTCTTTTCCAACTCTCTATCCCCGGATTTGCGATGGGATAAGATCGACGACTCACGATATTTCACAATCCAACGGTCTAGAATAGCTCATGATCTCAGGATTCACGAATTCTCATGACAGTCTTCTGACCTTTACACCTTGTGAGTCAGAAAAATGCCGAGATCTCGCCACATGTTTCTTGATGGACGGTCCATATGATTTTGGGATTTTGTGACTTCACAAGTTGAAATTTCTCCTGTGTGCTTCAGAGGACTAAACCTTGTGCACCTTCTCGCTGATCCAACTCTTGTCGGTCCTTTGCACAAGATCTGACGGCTAAAATTATTTCGTCTTTTCACGCTCTCATTGTCCCTTCTGAACTAGATTTGTGCCTCAGATCTGTTCATAGGACAAATCTTACAGCTGCGATGGTTGTTCTTTGAAGCTGAAACGCGTTCTTTACTGCCTTTGCAAGGATTTTCTTCTGTGGAAGAAAAATTTGTGAATCATTCAAGGATTTGAAAGAATTTCATGAGTTCTTTGTTCGCTGCTATAATCTTTGACAGATTTGAGACAATTCTCGTAAATATTTAAATGATTCTACCTCCTGCAGGAATCTTTAGTGAATTTGAACGAATTCTTTGAATTCTTCAAGAGTTCCCGCCTCCTGCAGCTCTTCTTCGTAAATCTTTGATGATTCTTGAAAATTGTACAAGAATCTTTAAATTTTTTTCTTCTGCACTCTCTTCTTCCTCGATCTTTCAAGCATTGTATGCTCTGCGACCTCACATGAGCTTCTTACGCTAATATTTTGAGCATATGAATGGACAGCTTCCTCGTGGAAGTTTCCTGCGAGGATTTTTCAAGAGTATGATAGATAGCTCTCCAAGACTTGTGAAAAGTTTGTGTTGAATGCTCTCAAGATCCGTGAAGCTCTACAATTTTTGAGGATTGTGTTGCTCTCCAGACTATTTGAAGAGGCTTACTGTTGAAGCTCTGATACCATGATAAATTGTGAAGCAAGAAATGCAGAGAGAAAGAATAGAACAAAAAACAATATATTAGAATGTATGAAGAAGATTACAATGAGAAGTAAGTCTGAAGGAGTACTATGCAATGGGAAAATAGCTGAGCTAAATAGGCTGAAGMAAATCAAGAATAGAAAGTACARCTRGTAGTGTACAGTCAKAYTRTTGAYGTTACATTATATTTAAMACTTTGATGGTATATATGTTTCCTTACRTGGATAATTTCCTCAGAATTMTTTGCGTWTTTAWTGAGTCTTCCCATATGGATAATTKMCCTTAGAGGTTTTCCTTCATTTRTATTTATGCTTCCTTTGGTGGATAWCTMCCTCRGAACTCTTTTGTGTTTTTAATGAGTCTCCCCATAAGAAKAATTTCCCTTAGAAGTTATCCRATTTTTATTTATGCTTCCATCTRTGGATATTGCCTCCGAGATCATCCAACAYTTTTATGWGTTCTCCATGTGTTGAGTGYTGTATAGTTCGTCCAACGATTCTTAACGTGTTCCTCTYAGCAAATTCTAATGTGCCCCTCCCCCATTACGATCTTTCCRTTTTTTGTTTCTAGTTTAATGATTCACCAATTTGGTRCTTAGTGCAGAACCASAKGATACGCTTTTGGTGTATACCCCAAGARTGAAGAGTTACCATCGTGACAAAAYGGTGTTAGTTTKCACCCTTGCCTTTTATTTTCCCCCTTATCCTCCTACCTTAATGAATTGAAGTGGAAGGATTCCTTATCCTCCTACCATTCTTAACGGATATAGAATTGTAGCATCTAACCCTCTTAAATGGTTTTAAGAAGATTGATCTTCTTCGGTTGTTATAATAGAATACATAGGTTAGTCTATGGTCTTCTTATTGTTTAAACTTGGTTGACCATATTAAAATATTACAATTGGATGTGTACAATGGTAATGAAGTTTATTGGTGTTTAATCACTTGATCATGGGTTCTTTAAAGAGGAAAGCATGACAGCCTTATTTTGTCATTTGTTTATTGTCAATTCTCTTAGCCTTATAATTAGACATGAAAATTGCATTGAATTCTTGTCATTCTCTTAAAAATATTTGATCTTTGTATATATTATGGTCAATTCTCTTAGCCTTGTAATTAGACCTGAAAATTGCATTGAATTCTTGTCATTTTCTTAAAAAACTTTGATCTTTGTATAGATTCTTAAGTTGGACATGTAATGAATCCTTCTTACTCTTTATGAATCCATGCTACCACTGTCTACAATGAACTTGCATACCCTGTCCTTGGTCTTGCAAGTAGTCTTGAAAAGTTTGGTCCTTTGGACTGAACTCTGCACCTCCTTCTCGGGTGTCAAAAGGAATTTTCGCATCATAAACGATCTTCCGCCTTCAGCGTATTCTACCTCAACATCCCGTTGTTGTGCCTCAACAATGTGAGCTTCTGCACTTTCCTCCTTTTTATCTGGACACTCGTAAGACTTGTGCTCATTCTTTCCGCATGTGAAGCATGTAATTACTCCACCTCTTCCTCTTCCCCTACCTTTAGTACGAGGAAAAGTGTAATTGTCAGCATAATCTCCTCTCAGCTCACTATGTTGTCCTCTATGTTCAACATATTTCCCTCTCTGTGAGGTTCCACCTCTCTTAGTTCGAGTCCGAGGTTTCTTCCAATCTTCCTTGGGCTTTTGATAATTGTCATGGGCAATTGATTTGCCTCTGGGCTGATTTCTGCCTCGGCCCCTCTAACTCTTCTTTCGGCTCAGCTACTCTTCAGCTTTCAAAGCCATATGATAAGCATATTCCACCGTTCGGATGGTTACCATGCTCATCTCATCCTGGATATCATATCTCAGGCCATTCATATATATGGCTATCTTTTCATCATCACTGTCCCAATGACCTACTCTGATGTTCAGTTTATAGAATTCCTCAGTTTATAGAATTCCTCAGGTTCCGCATCCTCCAAAATAGAGTAATTTGGTAATCCATGGGGATGAATTTTGCCTTCATCTTCACGATCATTTTATCCCAGCTCTTGATCTTCCACTTTCCCTTGCAGTGTCTGCCAGCTTGTAGTTCATCCCACCACAATTTTTCATGTCCTTTCAATATCGTGACAGCATGCTTCACTTTCTTGTCCTCTTCGACATCTTCATAGTCGAAGTATGTGTCTAGAGCTCTAATCCAATCTAAAATATCCTCTGCATCCAAGTTTCCCTCATAAAATGGAATGTCCATATTCACTCTTGTACCCATTCTAGCAATAGCTCTGATCAAACGTTCGTTTGATGCATCTTCAGCTGCAACTTTTTCTTCACGTTCAGCCTCAACTTCACTTTCGGAATAACTGAGAACCCCCACACTGACTGTACGCCTCTACACTGTCTCCATGTCTTCGAGTCTAGCTCATAGATCAGACATCTCTCTCTCCATAACCATATCAGTCATCTTCCTGCCTCTTCTTCTCGGCATTTCCCTATCCTCTGGATCAGGTGTTTGCATGTCCCTTCTACTTGGTGGCATGGTGAATTCTCCTTCTCTACTACAGAAAGAAAAGAATCCTTTCTATGCTCTGATACCAAACTGATGTTGATGCCCTCCCTACACAACCCGCATATCGGAAGGTCCATGTCAACATAGGATCTTTTCTTCTTTCATGACCTGAAGAACCCCAAATGGCTCTTCTATTTCGCTATCGAGAAATCTGCACCCATAATAATCCTCATGGGATCCCCTCTTTTCACTTTAGGAGATCGGACTTCGCGACTTCACAATGTCAGTGGTTGAGCGCTTGCTTCTTGAATACCCCATATCCGACGACAATCAACACTGACCTTTTCCTATCAGAATTCTCCCTATCGAGATTTCGACACTCACGATGTTGAACGACTTGAATTATCGACCCCCGATTCCCGATATGATATATTAATTTTCTTGTTACAGTTTTATTAATTTCCCTATCACTGTTATATGGATTGTTATTATTACCTTAATTGCAATGCCATTGCTTTACTAATTGTTATGTTAATTAACTATTAATCACATTGTCATTGTTATATTACTCGTTATGATAACAATGATGAGAATGGCCTTGTTATTTCGCTATTAATTGTTTGTTAAGAGTTATGTCAACTACCTTGTTATTTGTTATATTAATGGTTACGTAACAACTATGCTAATTGCCTTGTTAATTGATAGAGTGAAGTTAATAGTTACCAGTTTCCTTCTCATTATTAATAATATAGGTAGTATTGTTGGTTCAGTCAATATAGATAGACCACATTTCAAGATATAATTGTTCATCAGTGTTATAATGGTAGCATTCTACCATAAAATCATTAATGTTGTTAATTAGGTTGGTGGCTAGTTGGATGGAGATTTCGATTAATATCGAATTGCCCATTTAGACTGTGATTAATGATTAAATAGTTTAGTAAGTATTGACCCAAGTAGAGGTTAAAATCACTAAATTAAATCGTGGTCAATGATTGAATCATG
>SNQJ01S0004938.1:89632-99958 GCA_010110895.2 Picea sitchensis | reverse complement strand
ATATTTACTTCTTATCAACCATGACAAAACAATAATGAGTCATATTTACATCAAACACTATTGGGTCCATTACCCAAAACTTTGTGCTATGGGTCTTTCTTCAAGGGTTGACATCAATGACAACCAACCTTAATCAACACTATTTTCAGAGCTAAAATAAGTACATCTTTGCAACATTTGTACGGTTGCATCAAGGTTAAAGATATATGTGCAAGTGAAAGGTTTTTCTTGTGAGTGGAAACTCTAATTTCTATGTCGTTTACAAGCATGTATTGGGAACTAGAGGAATCCCATTTAGTTATTCCACATAATTCAATGTATGAACTTTGAGAATGGAATTTCAGACACTAAAAAAGGTCTCAAATTCCCACGCCTACCCCAAGCTTCCCTTATATTGTTATCCTTGAAAGTTCTTTAAACTCAGAGAATTTTTGTGCAAGGGCCTCTATGAGTGAGTCATTGAACAATATCTTAAATTCTACATATGGTTTCTCATTGAATATGACCAGTGTGACCATCCTTTACTTATGAAATATCAATTGTATATTTATGATATATGATATATATTTAAATTTTTGGAGGCTCTAAAACTATTTCACCTTCCAGTGTTATGTGTATTTTGAATCTTGATGTGCATTATGGGATTTTCTGATTGTTTGTATGATAACATGCTTACGTTGGCATTTTATTTTACAAATCCTTTGTCTCCTCCAATGGCTTAGCTTGAAATTGTATATGGATATGATATTTCCTTTTTAGGTTGCAAAATATATATGTATACCTGAGAAAAACGTTCCAGGTTTCTCTTTTAGTGACTTGTTAGTGAACACCACCTCATATTGTTTGGTTTCCACATGGTATCAATGGTTGTCTCCATTTTTTTGTAGAGACTAATGATGATGGGATGCTATCATCTGGAATTCTCTCTCGAATTTTGTTGTTGTTCTTTTTTATAGTGAGAAATATGTAACTTACTCTTGGGTACTTCCTGCAAAGGGCTCTGGACCTCATTTAGTGATGAGATGAGTAACACCTTAAAAGGAGTTTGAGTTCAGGTAAGAACATAAAAGTTATAAATATATGTTTGATTTACAATTAAAAAATAAAAAATAAACCAAAGAGAGTCTATGGCAAGTATGGGCTAGATATATGCATTGTTGGTCTTTCTTTCATTTTTGTTTTAGGTATGGCATGTTCAATGATAATAATTAACAACTTTCCTATGTACAATAGGTAGCATCCACATCCACCAACTGGGCTATGCCAGTTAATATTATGAACTCTAATACTAATTTAGTTCATAAAAATACTCTGCAAATGCACATATTCATACAAAATAATAACATAAATATACATGCAGCTTACACATGAAAAGCCCATGAAAATAAATGCACAAATGTTAACACAATGCATAAATTAATACACAATTGACACTTATCTTTTATTAAAATAACACCAATTTCGTGCATACTTTCCATGTTCCTCCCAACCTTAAACCACACTGCACATAACTTTTAGCAGTGGGTCACCCCCAGGTTGGGGCTTAAACTCCACCTAGGAAATGGAATCCCAACCTTTGCTAAGGTCTCCCAAATAACATAAAACTCATACTCAGGTTCCAACTCAAGCTAATAGTCTACATTCCCTCATTCCCCACATGCCTATCCCACCCCAAAAAGTGTGTCGCTTCTCTACTCAATAGACCTTCGGCTTCCCCACTTCCCTTTCGGGGATTTAACAATAGGCTGACCAATAAGTCTCAGAGCCTAGTAGCTGCATCTTGGCACCTTGGGAATTAATTCCTAGCAATTATCTCACCTAGAAAGAACGCTCACGGGCCCGAAAACCCTCATCTTCAATAGTCCACGAACCTGACGACCCGCCTCTTCCGCTCCAAATCTTCCTAGGTATAGGTGATAGTAACAATAGGGTATAGATGATAGTTGAGTGAGTGAAATAATGATGATAGAATGATAGGAAAATGAACTAATTCCAAACTATATGTATTCATGTTCCCAACTTGACAATTGTCATGTTGGGAACTACCTTGGGCCCACTTGACCCCCACTTGTCCCCATCCTTAGAATTTAGGATAAAATAAATATCCATAATTTATACTTTAAGGAATATTAATACAATATTCCTTTGGGCTTAATATCCCCTAGCTTAGCCCCTTTTCCTAAAATTTTATCCCCCTTTCCCTATCCAATGTAGTTTATCCCACCATACTCTTTTACATGGTTGGTCTGCAGCAGTGATGTGTTTTCATTAATATTTGTGTATGATTACATATTTCAATGATGTCTCACTGGCCATTTTAGCATCTTTCTCTCTAGCCTAATAACCAGACAAGAACTCTAGCCTCAAAATACATATACACAAAGGAACTATGGCCCAAAATGTTGTGGCTCACTAGCCTATGTGTTATTTTACATTTATATGTACAATGGGGGTTTGGACTAGGGGTATTGCATTCCCCTCCTCCTTATTTATGCATTGTTCTCAGTGCATTATATACATGTACAATCAAAATTCTTCAAAAATCTCCATGCATTTGCTATTGAAGTTTGTTATCCTTCTGGTGTTCTTCTTTTCAAGAACCTGATTCATGTCTTCATACTTCATCTCAAAGATCATTGTTCTATTACACAAAGTTGCCTCAGGAAATAAATCATCCCATTATAACATTCTTGAGTTGCCTCTTCCTTACTTCACTCACCCTTCCAGGCTCAGGAATCCTTTCATTGCTACATAGTCCCTCAACAATCCATCTTGTCAAGGATTTCACACACAAGGAGAGCGCTAGCTCGTTACCAAAACCCACCAAGGTTCTACATGTATAGGGCTCCAATGTCTCCATCAACAGTTGTTCTTCCTTGGCATGCCAGCTTCAATAGATATTATCTTGTTTGTATCATGCACATACAATCATTATGAGACAATATTATAAAAATTTCATTTAGAAATTCAAATTTGTTTCATAAGGAAATTCAACTTGTTCTCAAAATATGAAAAACTATCTCATAATTTTCTTTGTTGTTGCAACAATAGGAATCAGTCTTTATTATGGCCTTCTGCAACACCATATTGGAGACTACTTTTCCTGCAATTTTTCCATAACTAACAATCTATTTATTAACTAGAATGAAATTATCATTCTCTATGTATATATTATCAGCAACCAAGGTTTTACTTTGTTCCTCTGACAAAGCTTTCCTGTGACTACTTTAACTTGCAATTCCCTTGTTGCATTATCTAACAACTCTTGAAATGTTATCAACCTCATGAGTTAGTAATAATTACATCATTTCAGTTGTTAGCATAATCATTTCTCATTAATATCATATATACATGCATTCACAAAAATGCATTCCACAAATGGATTCAAGCATAACAATTTTATCATGGATAAGTGTAACTCTACCACTTATACATTTTCATGATTATTCATGCCTATTATTCAATTCAATCATGTATTGGATTCATAATTCTCTATATCTAAGTCATGTATATCACCATTGGTAATGGGAAAGTATGGCCAATGCCTCAACACATTCTCCATACACTTCTATTGCTTGCTCAACTATTTGAATGCCTTCCTTTTCGACTCGAACAATACACCAAGAATATAATTATGTGGTGTTCATTAGTGTTAGAAAAAAGGTTACAGCACAAACATTATTTAGTAGTAATAAGTTCAGTGGATATGTGTTTGGCACATAGCCTTTCCATAACTAACTATGCCACAGTCTCATACATGACTAACTTGTTGCCATTTATTCATATAGCAGGTTCATACCCTTTTATTACTTTTGTTATTACCTCATAACCAATATATCATGACGCTCTACTATGTCAGTTGTATGCAGTCAAAAGATAAAATCTTGTATAATTACCATTGACCTCCATCCTTTACCACACTTAGTGATATCTTGTTTCCATTAATGCATTCAACTAATATAATAATGGAGTTTTGTAAAATAAACTTTGGCTGAGGGAATTCTTACCTAAATTCCCTTCAGCAGATATGCATCATAAATGATCCAGATTTTATGAGCAGAACAAAATGAATATAGATTATTATTATTATTAACAAAGAGACAAAAAGAAAAATAACAGAGATACATTAAAATTGGCTTCTATTCAATAAGGAAATATGTCGAACTGTAAAATGCATACTTAAACAAGCTTGCTAGAATGGTGGCGGTTTATATCTGAGAAGAGATGTGATGACCATGCTAATTCACAAGAAGATGGTTACAATGAGTCTCCCCAATAATTTTTACAATAAATAGGAATTTCAAAACCCTAGACATCCAAAAACCTAATCCTAGGAGATGAAGCGCAAAAAGTCATGTGGGCCCTGTTGGGGTAAGTTAGTACATCAACTTCCCAGGGTCGTAACTTTTGCATATGATCTTTGTTTCAGGCGCACGATAGCCCGTTGGGAATGTCTATCTGAGGAATACACATGTTGTCGTTAGAATCTTACTCTGTCCACAATTTAATTATGGTGATCCCTAAAAATGTTGTTTATGGCCTCAAAACGACCCTGGAAGTTTGGGACCTGAAAACTAGAAAAAAACTGCCAAACTAGAAAACTACTAAAATGAGCTAGATGGAATAGGTGGGAGGCCACCAAAATCCATATGGATCAATCCTACCTCCTTTAGGAAGAAATGGTCTCCATTTCATTGAGTTCCCCCATCAGATGAGGAAATTTTTGTTGAATTTGGCCCCGAGTGAGCCACTTGCCTTGGTGCAGGAGCTTCCCTGCTTTGACAACTCAATAAAGTTGGATCCTCTGTTGGCACGTTACCTTGACCTATGTGTCCACAATTTGATTCTTGGATTCCTGTTTCATGCAGTCAGGGTTGAGCTCCTTTGGTGTCGATTTTTTTGTTATCTCCGAGGTGTCCAATAATGGTGGGAAATATGGCCGGAGGAAAGCCACGTTGAACATTGGGTGCAGGACAAGGAAAGGGGGAATGTTGAGCTCAAAAGCATTATCTCCCAAAGCCTTGGTGATGGTGTAAGGTCCATAATAGAGTGGACGAAGCTTACAATGGGTCCATGTAAGGTGTTCTTTCTACAATTTCAACCAAACTTTTTCTCCCACCTGAAACTTATGTGGAACCTGGTGTTGATCATGGTGTTGCTTGTACTTGGCATTGGACTTCTGTAAAATATCGTGAACATGTTGGCATATGTGTTGGATCCTCTCAATTAACTAGGTGTATTTTTCAACTTTAGTTGGAGTAGGTGACAAGTCGGTCGGGGTGGACGCAAGGGGTAGTGTAACTTCCATGGGACCCAATGGTTGGAATCCCAACCCCACCTGAAAGGGGTTATGGCCAATTGAACTATGTAGGGCTTGGTTGTAGCTATGTTGAACATAGGGAAGACTCTCATTGCATGTGTGTGTGTGATTGGAATTGTACATCCCAGGATATGCATGATCATCTGATTAACGACCTTGGTTTGGCCATCTGTCTAGGGTGGAAGGCAGTGGATTTGGTGAGCTTGGTGTCCAGCAGTGACCAGAGGCTTGACCAGAATGTGATGAGGAACCATTTGTCCCAATATGAGACAACAGTTTGTGGGATTCCAAAATGTACCCACACTTATTCAAAGAAGAGCTTGGTAGTGGCCTCTATTGTGATGCTCTTCTTGCAGGGGGCTAGAATCGCCATTTTAGAAAAGAGATCAACAACCACAAAAACATTGTCATTTCCCTACCTGGTGGATGAAAGGCCCAAAATGTAGTCCATTGATATGGATTCCCATGGCCTATCAAGAGTAGGAAGAGGGGTGTACAGGCCCTGTTTCTTAGTGGTCGGTTTAGCAATAGTGCGGGCAGTGAAGGACATGATATACTTACTGACATCATGTCGAAGTTTCAGCCAATAAAAATGTTGTTGCAACACTGCCACTATTTTTTCGATGTCGAAGTGTCTTGCTACCCAAATGTAGTGGCCTTCCCAAATCAACTTCGCTCGCTCACTTGATGGAATGCAGAGATGGCCTAGATGGCACAACCGCCCGTCCTAAAGATGTAAATTAGTGACAACTGAGTTTTCTTCCAACATTTGGTAGGTGTTGGCAAAGTCAAGGTTTGTTTCATATAGGTTGGGCCATTTGGAGGTCTTGTGGCCACAAGAGTCTATCATCGTGGTGAGTGTCACAACTAGAGGTTGATTTAGGTAGTTAGGGACTCGGTTGGTACTTCCTATTTTATAATTGATGTTGAGGTAGAACTATTGTAAATATGTGGACCACTTCTGATGGAGGTCATTCTACAATTTTCCTTAGGTTTGCATGAACTGTAGTGGCTTATGATCAGTTTGGATAATTGTCTCCTTCCCAAGAATGTAATGATTCCACTGGCGGCATGATTTCACAATGGAGTACATTTCTTTGTCATAAGTAGGGTACATATGGACGACATCTGATAGTATCTCACTGTGATAGGCCATGGGGTGGTTGTGCTGAGTGAGGATTGCGCCCACAGCATAGTCCGAAGCATCTGTCTTGATCTCAAAGGGTTGTTCCATGTCAGGTAGTGAAAGTATCGGGGCTGAGCACAAACGTTGTTTCAAATCATCAAAAGGTTTTTGTTGGGACAAACCCCACGTAAATTTCTCCTTACCACCAACCCTGGTTACTTGGCTGAGGGCCCATGTAATATGGAAGAATCTTAACATGAACCTGTGATAGAAATTGGCAAGGCCTAAGAAGATCTGAAGCTCAATGAGTGTGGTTGGTCTTGGTCAATCATGGATGAACTAGATTTTCATTAGGTCCACATGCACACCATGTTGATCCATGATGTAGCCTAGGTACTGGACCTTGTCCATTTTGAAGGAGCATTTTTCCAAGTTGGCATATAGATTGTGTTTTCATAGGGTGTGAAAAACCTGTTGAATATGCTGCAAGTGTTTCTCCCATGTCTTTTTGTAGATGACGATGTCATTCATATACACCATGAAAAAATTATTGGTGAACGGTCACAGGATATCGTCCATCATCCTCATGAAAGTTGTTGGAGCATTTGTCAAACCAAAGGGCATGACTAGCCATTAAAAAATACCTTCTTTCAACTTGAAGGCGGTCTTCCATACATGTGTCTTCTCTATTGGGACTTGGTGGTAGCCAAACTTCAGATCAATCTTATTGAAATATTTTCCCCCCTTGAGATGATCAAGGAGATCGTTGATTGAGGGAATTAGGTACCGATTCCTGACTGTGATTTATTTAGGGCCCGGTAATCAATGCAGAGTCTCCAAGCCCGTCTTTCTTCTACACCAGCATGATTGGGCTCCCATAAGGTGATGAGTTGGGATGGATGTTACCCTTGTGGAGCAGTTCTTGAATTTCTCACTTGATATCCTAATTCTCTAACAGAGAGCGACGATAGATTGGCCCATTGGGTATTGGTGCATTGGGGGTTAGGTCAATGGGATTATTGACCTGACAGTGCATAGGTAGCCCAGTAAGTGAGGAGAATATATCTTGGTATTATTTCATGACCTTATCCACTGTCTTCTGATGTGTGGAGAGGTCGTCCATGGAGTCCCTCGATGTGGCTATAATATTTCGCTCACTTTGAGAGCGAATCACGAAGAAGACAAACTTCCTGGTTTGAGAGATGACCTTCTTACATTTCTTGGTAGATATCAAGGAAATAGCACTAGTTGGGATTACCTCAAGTATCTTGTACAATTTCTTGTTCAAGGTAATAATAACACTGTGAGGATTAGACTCATATACATCATGATGTTTCCATAAATAAGGTTGTCCCAAAATAACATCAAAAAATTCAAGAGGATCAATGTCACACAATACCTCATATTTGAAGGGCTTGATTTCATATGACAAGCGACACTATTGGATGACACAGATATCACTTCCTTGGCAGAGCCATCTAATGGTGTAGGGTTGTGGGTGCGGTGTTGTCGGCAGGGATAGCTGCTTGACGACCTCTACTGAGATGAGATTATTTTGACTACCTCTATCAATGATGAAGTGCAGCAGGGTGCCTTTCACCCACGTCTGTGAATGGAAGAGGTGCTTGCCTTCCTATGGCTCATCTAGTTCACTAGGATGGATCTTGGTAGTGGAAACGGTGGTGTTAGGTTCTATTTCAATGATGCATCTCCCCCTTTTTGGTTCTGACTCAGATTCAGACCTCACATCTAATTAAGAGGCTTTCACCTCAGCCACCAGTGATTTATTTGAGCGGAATCAACAGTGTTATGCCAGGGGCTCTTATGGAAGTCGCACCACTTCTCGGTATCTTTCTTTGTCTTTTCAGTGTCCCTCCTTACTTGCATCTTAGAATGGTTTTCTTGAGGCTATCCATATTTTATTTTTCCTTTGTTCTACGGGTTGGGGCTACCCTTTCCCTACTTTTTCTTGGAGGGGTTCCCAGGCCCAAATTTCTACGTCTTTTGTTTAAGATTTTGCTCGATTTTGACGACATATCGATAGGCCACACCCAAGGATGAGATGTATAGAAACTCCATTTTGGCCTGGATGTATCTATGCATACCATCGTAACACTTGAGCACCATATGTCGCTCAGAATCTTTGATACCCAACTTGGTACACAAGGTATGGAAGATATTTGTGAACCCTGGCACAACTTGGTCTCTTTCATGCTGTACTGTGGTACATTTTGTATACAGTCCGTCATAACTTCTGAAAGGGTAGAATTTTTCCTTAATAGCATCCTTGAACGAATCCCAGGTGACCACGACTGTGAATAATGTGGGTTCCTCTGTTTCCATTTTCTCATAGAAAGTCTCCCACCAATCTTTGACATGGGGAACGACTTTGAGGAGAGAAAATGTAATCTTTTCTCTATTCAAAAAGTTATGGACAGAAAAATACCCTTCTAGCAGATTCAACCATTTGTCTACAGTGTCTTCATCTATCTGACTTTCAAATATAGGAATATCAAAGTTGATTTGTACCTTATAGGGGGCGGTGCCTCTGCTTGAGGAAGATGCGTCACTTGTTGGTATCCGCCGAAGGATTTGCGCAAAACTATCCATCATCTCGTTCCTCTATTGCATGAGGGATTCCTCGAGTAACATTTTGAAAGGATATATTGTCCTGTCGCATTTATTTTCACCCACCATGAGAGGTTTCTTGGGTGTGTGAGATATTTTTTCCTCAAGAGAAACAAGCTCAAGACCCAATTCTTTGTACCCTAACCTCGTCGGGGAAATGCATTAAGAACGACAAGGAGCAGAACATTATGAGACCATTGATCTAGATTTTATGAGAAAAAGGAAATTAATATAGATTATTATTATTCTTAACACAGAGACACAAAGAACAATAATAGAGATACAGTAAAACTAGCTTCTATTCAATAAGGAAATATGTTGAACTATAAAATGCAGATTGAAACAAGCTTGCTAGAATGGTGGCGGTTTATCTCTGAGAAGAGATGTGATGGTCATGCTCATTCATAAGAAGATGGTTTAAATGAGGCTCTCCAAGCCTTTTTACAATAAACAGGAATTTCAAAACCCTATACATCCAAAAATCTAACCCTAGGAGATGAAGCACCAAAATTCATGTCGGCCCCATTGGAGTAAGTTAGTACATCAACTTCTCAGGGTCGTAACTTTTGCATACGATGTCCGTTTTAGGCGCACAATAGCTCATTGGAAAGTTATATCCGAGAGTTACACATGTTGTCATCATAATCTGTCTCTGTCTACAATATAACTATGGCGAGCACTAAAAACATTGTTTAGGGCCTCAAAAGGACCTCAGAAGTTTGGGACCCAAAAACTAGAAAAAAAAATGCCAAAATGGAAAACTGCCAAAATGAGCCAGATGGAATAGGTGGGAGGCCACCAAAATCCATATGGATCAATAAATGCATAAAATACATACTTTCAGAGCTTCCATTAAATAAATTTGATGTATCATTGTACATGATTGGTTCTGTTTTGAGTACCTTTCCAACCCAATCACTTTTGTCTACTTTTGCATTTCCATCCAAATACTATATTGATATTAAATTTTATTATTCCTCAATTTCTGGATCCCTCTAATCCAACACCCACATAATCAAATTACATAACCACTCATGCTCTCTTATTGACCTTGTATCTTCAACATTCATTTACTTGTTGGACCAAATTGATTTTCAGCTTGCCTTCCCTGAACACTTCAACACTTGCAGTTGCTTCAACCATTATTTTCTTCGTTCATGGCCCATCTAGTTTCAACTTGACTTGCATAGTTAATTTCCAACATTCCATAATGATGTACATATTTCTTCTTATCGAGCTGCCTAGAATTAAC
>SNQJ01S0004938.1:25296-89582 GCA_010110895.2 Picea sitchensis | reverse complement strand
AACATTCATTTACTTGTTGGACCAAATTGATTTTCAGCTTGCCTTCCCTGAACACTTCAACACTTGCAGTTGCTTCAACCATTATTTTCTTCGTTCATGGCCCATCTAGTTTCAACTTGACTTGCATAGTTAATTTCCAACATGCCATAATGATGCACATATTTCTTCTTCTTCAGCTGCCTAGAATTAACTGGAAGTAATTATCACTACTTTTAATTTTCATCGTACTTTTCGATGATACTTCCCTTGAGTGCTACAATAGACTCAACTAGCTTGGTNTTAGGTACCATCTCTTTTTCATTATATACCAAGCATAGAATTATTTTCTTCTTCATGGTTCCTCATTAATATCCCTTTAGGAAATCGCCTCCATGTCTGAGTCCCTTTGACTTTTCTTCCCATTGTACCTTGGCAATGCACTCAACACATTTGGAATGTACTCAACATTCCTCTTCATTTTTTTCATAGTTCTTGAGTGCTACAATAGACTCAACTAGCTTGGAATCCACCTAGTGGTATCCTTTTCCACTATCTTTGAGTTACTTGTGAACTTTCTCAAATTTTGGAATGATATGATATTTATGTAATGCCTTCCCCATAAGTATGGATATATACCTCCAGAACCAATCTGCAGATGATGCATTTCTTATGCATCTATTGGCACTTCTTTATACATATTCTATATACAAGCATGCTTCCACTGCACTACTTTGAAAACAATCATGGAGGTGCTATCTCCAAAACTGTAGGTCTGATCCTCGAAAATCTTACATCTTATTTCCATGTATACATTATGTCTTCCTTTATCAGAATACTAGCATATTGGTATATCAATCTGCATAGAACAAATCTTCCCATAATGTACCTTTTTACCTTAACATTGTCTTGTGTTAGAGTGGATAATATTTCAATACTTTCTCCACTTAAATAATATTATTTTCACCTTGATTCCATTGAGCGCCTTGATTTGTATGAGTGGATTTCTTGTAGTGGATTCCCAAGCCTTCATGGTTGCACCTAGAATCATACCTTAACATTCTTCAGTCTCGAACTTTGATCATCTTGAGAGAGATTCTTGTGATAGAACCCTTTCCTTGAGTACCTATTCTTATATTTAACCAAATTTCAACCTTCTCACCTATTATGAAAATCCATCTCTCTACACTTCCATGGTCTCAGCTTCATGCATACCCATTTCTCATGATTTATCATGAAACAAAGATGATCTCTCTCTTACTCAAAATCCCCAATTGGTATGAATATTTGTCATCTTGAAGTCTTTTCCAAATTAGAGTTCCATATAAAGTTTTCTGTCTTACTCATTGAGTATAGAGATGTTCAGCCGGTAGCTTCCTTAAGCAATCATTCCACATTTTGAAGAACTGACCCTGCACTGTTCCTCATACCTGAAGATACCACTTTGCTAAGACAATTTTCTTTGTTTTATTGTTAAACTTAATCTCTGCTCGAAACACATTTATTATATAAGATAACAATTCTAAATTTTTTTTTAAAGCAAGCATACAACCACAATACACCATTCCGGTTACATAGGTACAATTTTTCCCCTTCATGGTTACTAGAATTATTCTTTTTGAATTTCTTTGAATTATGTTTCTCATATCACAATTTTGAGTGATTATATGGACTCCTTATTCCAATACCTTTCCAATGACTTCTTTCTTTCTCAATTTTGAGTTTTGAGCATAAAGTTATAGTCATTTGATTATTACCCATTAATTCATTTTGTTCGCACATCAACCAAATGAAAATATGAATTGTATTATGCATATTTGAATCCCCTCCTTTGCAGTTTCAGCAGGATCCCAATTGGGTACCTTCATAAACATATTCAGGTCACTCTGGCCAATTTTCACCTTCATCTAAGCTCCAGGATGCTAAATACATTCTACAAACATTTCAGGTCAATTAGTACTTTTGGCCTTGAATGCTATAGGTACCTCCTACCCACTCCTATGCAGTTTGTGTGCCCATATTTATAATTTCTCTCCATGATTGCATTCTATGGATCAATATATTTCCATATACGACTCATGTTCCTCAATCTGATTCCTGAGTAGGAAGTTATGGCCTTCGGAAGTTAGTTGGGTCTTAAAATTTACCCTCTGTTGTTTGACATGTAACTCCCTCATACTAAATTTGTTTGATGATTGGTATACATCGTTAGAAATCTATTTTCGAGCTCTTTAATTTGATCTACAAAATTGCACCTTGGTTGAACTATTTTCGAGTAGCTAAAAACATTGTTTATGGCCTCAAAAATTCCCTACAAATTCAATGCCTGGAAAATACCAAAATTTTCTAGTAATTTTCATTAATATTTTTAAACTAAGCTTAAATTAAGTTGAATGGGATGCTAATGTTGCACCCAATTCCACTTGGCACATCTAGAATATGTCATGTTAGCTCCTAGCCACTGTGGCCCTACCTTGTTGGCCTCCACCTTCTTCTTTTATCTGTTACTCCTTTATTACCCGGAGCATTCACCTTACCTTTCGGGTCCCACAACTTCGCTTCCATGTGGCCATATTTTATTGGGTAGTGGGGATGAGAGGGTCCCATCCCATACCCATTTACCATGTGTGCATGAATTTACACATTGACATAATCTAATGGCTGTCATTTGATGGGCACCGACGGGGATTGACGATCCACGTCACATTTTATCCCGCTCTGCCCCACTGAAATTTAACACGGTGGGGAGGGGACGAAAAACATAACCAATATTAGGGTTGGGGGATGTTTCTCACATTCGTTCATTTTTTCCCCTCTGCATTGGGTTAGTCTAACTCATTCGACCCCCCTGAAATCCACGCAGGGTTGACACGTGTCCTGCGCTCGAGGTTTCGTCGGGTAGGATAACACCGCCCCCATGGTGTCAGTTCTCATACAACCTCACACTTTCCAATGCCACCATATAATTACATGTCACCCACCTGCCATGTCAATTGAAATGTGGCCCCCATGTCACACTAACGTCAGTGTACAAAAAAATACCCAAAATTTTCCAATTTTTCAAAATTTCCTATTTTTTTGAAATTCCCAAAATTGCTCAATTTTGAAATAATTTTTGGGGCTGCAATAGAAACTATGTAATAAATATTGATACAGCCTATTCAATCCCTATACATATAAATTGGTCTGTTGTTTTTCAAATTCAACTCTTTCGCTTTGAATTTACCATTATTTAGCTGCAGGAAATTAGGACTTTTGCCCAATTTCATCCAATTTCACCATGGTCGCTCTGCAAATGTATAATTTCAACCATTTCATCCAAATAAATGTCAATTCAACCTTTGCAACAACAAATTTATTGTGTTCACCTCTGGTTGACATTCCTGCGTATGAATATCGCTCCAATTTATTCATGAATTGGGAAATTTTTACAGTTGCTGCCATTGTTGCACTGTAAATTCGAAATTCAGCCAATTACAGGCCCCAATTTTCCCAATATGAGATTTAAAATAGGGATTTTAATTCATGGGTTCAATTCTGCCAAAATCGATGAAATATCCTCCAATTTTACTACAATAATTTTGTCGAACATTTTGCAGATGTACTCTTCCTAACATTGTGTCAAACAATTTGCTTGCAAAATCTATAATTTCACTTATGCACTCTACTAAATGGCCCATGCAGGCTCAATGTTGAAAAATGGTCTTTGATACCACATTGTAACATTTGTAGCTCCCTGTTGGGAAATGCCACATCAAAATTATGAACTCTGATACTAATTTAATTCATAAAAATACTTTGCAAATGCACAGATTCATACAAAATAATAACAAAAATATACATGCATCTTACACAAAAAAAAACCCATGAAAATAAATGCATAAATATTAACACAACACATAAATTAACACACAATTGACACTTATCTTTGATAAAAAGAACACCAATTGTGTGCAAACTTTCCACGTTCATCCCAGCCTTAGACCACACTACTCATAACTCTCAGTAGTTGGTCACCCCCGAGCTGGGGCTTAAGCTCCACCTAGGAAAGGGAATCCTAACCTAGGCTAAGGTCTCCCACACATCATAAAGCTCATAATCAGGTGCCAACTCAAGCTAACATCCTACATTCCCTCATTCCCCTCTTGTTTGTCCCACCCTAGGAAGTCTTCCCCTTCTCTTCTCAATAGTTCTTCGATTGTCCCACTTCCTGTCTGGGGCTTCAATAACATGTCAAACATGAATTCTCAAAGCCTTGTAGCTTCATCTTGGCACCTTGGGAATTAATTTCCAAAAATTATCTCACCTGGATAGAGTGTTCACGGTCCTGAAAACCCACTTCTTCAATACTCCACAAGCTTGAGAACTCGCCTCTTCTGCTCCAAATATTCCCAGGTACAGTTGATAGTAATAGAAGGGTATGGATGATAGCTGAGTTAGTAAAGGAATGATGATAAAATGATAGGAAAATGAACTAAGTCCTTCCTTTGGGCTTAAGCTCTCCTAGATTATCCCCTTTTCCTAAATGTTTAGCCCCCTTTCCCTATCTAGTGGAGTTTATCCCCCCCATACTCTTCTACATGGTGGGTTTGTAGTAGTGATGTGTTTTCATTAATATTTGTGTGTCATATTACAATGATGGTTCACTAGCCATTTTAGCATCTGGCTCTCCAACCTAATAACCACACAAGCACTTTGGCCTCAAAATACATATACACAAAGGCACTCTGGTCCAAAATGTCCTGGATCACTAGCTTATGTGTTTGTTTACATTTATATGTACAATTGGGGTTCAGCCTAGGGGTATTACACAAGACACCTTAAATGTACATTCCAATGATGCCCAATTTGTGTTTAAATACAAATATAATGCTCTTATTGGTAGGATAATATGTTGATCTTGACCATTGAAAAATCACTACAAATAGATGTTTATAAATCTTCTCTAAATATAGGAAATCTATCATCAATCAATTCTATAAGAGAAAGATTTAGTTTTGCATGGACTAAAAATTCAGCAGAGAATTCAAAGCAATTGTTTTTTATTTATTAAAAATTAACTAGATGTGGAAGAATTTTTCCTCAATGTACCATCAAGGAAATTCATGATCAACCAAACTTATTGAAGTTGGTATTAATTTTTTTATCATAAGGATCCAAATCCATATCCAGAAAAATTGGAGTACCGTCCACCCCATGGGCCTCTAATTCTCATGGAACATGGGAAATTTTCGTCTAGATTTACGTAGTGCCCACACTCTTTTCGAGTGTTCAAACTCCTTCATATTCTGATTCTGATTGTACATTTCATCATTTGAATGGTAGCCACTTGCATCATTACTACTTATGTAGGGGCAAATCTTATATGACATTGCCTTGTATTATTTGTTTGCTATTAACTTTGTCAATTGGACACATTGAATGAGGTTATATTTTTAGTTATAGGATGAGGTGATCACACTGTGAATATTTTTGGGCACAAGATAATTTTTGGCATTTGAAAATAGAAATGGGGGTGCTTTGTTTTCATTTATTTGATATGCAAAATTTATAATTTGCTTTTATAAGGAAATTTGGGATTATATTGGTGTCCATAGATGACCATAAAAGATTCATTTGGAATATTGTTTTAAACATTCTATGTGTGAAGAAGGGAGTGCATTTGGAAACTCATACAAAATGGAGGAAGAATGCATACACAATTTCCTAAAGGATTGCAAAAATGGTTGTTTATTATAGACAGTCTTTGTGATAGGGAGAATTCCCTAGGTCATTGCAATTATTGGGGATGATATGCATCATTGAACCCATTCTAGAACATGGACATGTAATAAATGCAAAATGTACATCTTAAAATTTTATCCAGAATCTGAACAATTGAAAATCATTTAGCCTCATAATCTTGTTTTGGGTTAAGATTATTGATTACTATAATCTATGTCATTGTATTTTTATTTATATTACATAAGTAGGTATCTTACATATGGGGGGAAGAAAATGAGATGAGGTGAGAGAGAATGGAAACAGAAGAGTAGAGGAGAAAAAGAGTCGAGAGATACATAAGAATAGTCGAGCTAAGGATGTGAGTCAAGTAGAAAAACAGAGAAAAGAAAGCAAGGGGTGACAAATGAGTAGTGAGATCCAATATGAAGAGAAGAGAAACTGCACCAGAATAGTGTACAAGAGAAAGATCTATTCTAGAGAGAAGCGCATAATAAGAGAGGTAGTAAAAGAGACGTGACATTAGGAGTGAGGTATCAAGATAAGATACCAAAAGTAGTGGGAGAAGGATTGAAGAAAATGAGATCAGATCCCCTTAGCTAGTAAAAGATGCAATCACATCAGAGGAAGATGGGGCATAGAGCAGTAGTGGAAAAATAGCAGAAGATAGCGATGGATCCCTCCAAGGAGAAGATACCTTGGCGATTATGAGGAATCTTACTTGGATAGAGATAGGGAGCTCTTTTGGATCCATCACCAAAGAATATGAAAGAGTATGGAGGAACCTCCTCTTTGAACTAACCCCCTTGTGCATTTCTCATCAAGAAGAAAGAACTAAAGAAAGTGAAGAGGTGAGAGAAGTAGAAGAAGGAAGCATAGACGAAAGGGAAGGATAATATATGAGTGAAGTAGAAGCCAATGTCAACGACACTTCACAAGAAAGATCCTTAGTATCAGTGGCATCAAGTAGTAGTCATTCTGGAAGACACAATACTAGATCAAGTATGGCGAACCATGATTCAACCCTTAGGATTCTTTCATTTCATGGGACGAGAAGAGACGATGCATAAAAACATTGGTTCATGTGTGAAGCTATATGGTCTATGAAAAGAGTCACAAACAAGGCATCTAAGATCGCGCAGCTAGAAACCACATTCATAGATAGAGCTCTAACATGGTACATGAAGTACAAGGCTACAGTGTCGACGAGACAAGAAAGGTTCCTTACAGAAATAAAGAGAGATCTCCTTAGAGAATTCCAGAAACCAAAGTTGGAATCACAATGTATAACCGAGATCAAAGAGGTCAAGAAACAAGTTGGAGAAAGCATGTGGGATTATGACCAACATTTCAATATTTTGTTGGAGTACAAACTAATGTTTTAGATATGATATGTCCAACATAGATAATGTTTTATTGTCAAAATCCTCCACATATTTGAGTGTCGCTCACCTAACAGAAGGTAATGAACCATGCAAAGGTCGTATAAATTGCAATGCGCTTAGAGTCTACACTAGGAGGTGGCGAGACGTCGACAAGCCTAGAACAGGTATAATTTCATCTCGTGAACCTCACTATGAAACTACAAGATATGGTGAAGGCTAAGGTGGTGCACGAGAATGTATGGTGTACCATGTGTTGCATAAAATATCACCATACAAATGAGTGTCCTGCGTTAGGAAGTTACATGGTGATGGGCACGTTGAATCTGTTTTTGACAGGACCATAGACCAAGTGATGTGAAATTTGTAGACAATGGGATCATATACCTCCCCATTATTCAACACTGCAGAAGTATCAAAAGACCACGAGCATTCCATTTTGCAAGTTTTTCAAGTCCATGGACCAGGATGTGAACAATTGTAGGTCATTGCAGATAATGAAGTAACACATTGTATATGCTTACTGGGTCTAGGAAGACAATAAGGGTGGAGACCAAGAAGGCGTTGACTAGGGAGGCTACCAAGGAGGCTAGAGAGGAGGATATGGAAGAGGGGATAGTGGAGAAGGAAGACCACCTACCTATTTTAATTGTGGCAAGACAGGTCACTTGTCGCAATTATGTACCAAGCCATGCACATTGTGTGGATATTGCCACAATGAAAACCATGTCACGAAGGATTTCCTAGAGTTGTTGTCCAAATGGGAAGAAAATAAGAGCCATTGAAACATGGTGATTGTTGAGACGCATGAAGATAAGAAGATGAAAGAAGAAGAATATGTATGGGTGGTATCCTGAGGAAGCATCCATAGAGGAGTCAACTTGGAACAAGGAGAAAGTTCAGAGTAGAATATAGAAGGAAAGATCATAAAATCATCACAGGAATATCCCAAGTTTGATGTCATGCAACAACAACAATTCATTTGTGATGAGAAAAGGGCATTAGAAGAGGACAATGCATGCAAAGAATTGCAACATACAACACATACGGTGTTAGAAGATACCCACGTGTGTGAAAAATTGCAACATACAATGTAGAGGGCACTGGAAGAGGTCCACCTATGCGAAGAAGTGAAATGTACAACACAAAGGGAACTAGAACATGAACACATGTGCAAAGAGTCACAATGCACGATGCAAGAGGAAACACAACACAACACTTACCCCAAGGATAAATTAGAAAAATAGGTAAATGACTTATTTTGTTGTTGTCTTTAGGTGTTGGGTGATCCTATAGTTGCAAAGAAATTAACCCACATGTTGACGAGATGTATGGAGTAAGGGGAGACCGACACTGTTGTTTATGCCCCGTTACTAGAATGAGATGTGTGCCATGTAAGCAAGAGGAAGTGCATGAGGAGAGAATTTAAAATGACAGTTGATCTAGGGAGTTGTGACATGCATGGTGTCATGTTGTACCTGGGATCGACGTGAACATCTTGCCAACAAAATCATGGGATTTTATGGGTAAACCAAATTTGGTGTGGTCCCCCATTCAACCTAGCCTTTCCAACCAATACAGAATTTATCCAATGGTGGGTTGGAACAAGTGGAAGTGAACATTGATAAGGTAAAAACTAAAGCATACTTTGAAGTGATTGAAATTATGGATGACTTAGATCCCTATCTAGATCTACTAATTATGAAGCAATGACATATGTCCTTTGAGATAGACACCTTGCATGTTATTGTGCCACTAGATCCAAATTATGGTGACAAATATAACGATCCCATAAATGAATATTCACAAAGATCGATCATCAAAAACATATACAACATCACTGGATGCAACGATAACAATGTGAATCCAATAGCTGATGGAAAACTGAGTTGGAGAAGCGTCCATTCCTATGACATGGATTATTAGGATGTAATGGCTAGATGGTTGAATAATCTATATGAGGTATCAACCAGGATATGCACAAAAATAACCAAATCAATGCATTGGATAGAATCAAAATTTTTCAACCTACCAATGTTTGAGAGGACAGGACAAGCCCCATGGGAACATTTATAGCAGAGATGGAGGAGAGTGTGCCTAAGATCCAAAGGATTGTGGCTATGGACGTAGTAGTCAAGGGAACTCCCATGCATCGGTGGGTGATGCACCACGTAGATATACAGGAATGGGTGCAGGTAGTGGTATGTATCAAAGTACGGTTCCAGCCCATGACCGAGTTTGAATTAATGATTTGATTCAAGGGTACCGAAGATCCTCAGGAACATATTTGTTTCTGTGAGAGACACTAGAAAAACAAAAAAATTCTTAGCACAAAATGGGTTCATAGGTTAGTCCATACCATGGATATGGTACTGAGAAGCTGGTATATCTAGGATGAAACAAGAAGGAAAACACGGGACTGTGAGAAAGTGAGTAATCAGTTCTTTGTAACGTTCAAATTTATGTCTGAGGTCCCTGCACAGAGGGATATTTTATTAATAATCAAGGATTTCAGCTTCCATCGGCATCCCAAAGACACTATGCAAAAGTTTTTCTATGCATACCATAAGCTGATGGAAAAATTGAAACAATTGGTATACTATTGGAAGGTCGATAGTGATAACATGCAAGAAGAGGACCCTCGAGGCTTATAGATCAATGAAGCCAAGGGTGAGTGCGTAGTTCAAGGAAAATCCTCGAGTGGCACTATTTTGGACTATAAGTAGCCAATGAAAACAAATAAACATAATATAGGCACAGAAGAAGCACCTAAAATGACCATAATTGGTGATTACTAGGATCAAGGAACATTGACACAAGTGGTAGACTTGTTGAAATAATATGAAGACCTGTTTCCAAGGATTTTTTTAGAGATGAAGGGGATTGAAAAATCCCTTAGATGGATAAAGATTCAGTTGAAGCCAGATGCTAATCCAGTCAAGAAGAGACCATATCGAATGAACCCGAAGCACAAAAAGAAATTGAACAAAGAGTTGGATTAAATGTTGGAGGAAAGGATTATTGCTTCTATGGAAGAGTTAGATTGCATTAGCCTGACAGTAGTGCAACCAAAGAAGACAAGCAATCTAAGAATTTCTGTAGATCTGTGCAGCTTAAATGCAACATGCTTACACGGTCCCTTTCTGACACCATTTATAGATGAGGTGTTAGAGAATATGGGTGGGCGTGGAGCTAATTAGCCATTCATAGATGGAATTTTAGGTTATCATCAAGTGTGAATTGTGGGAAAAGATAGAGCCAAGAAAAATTTTGCAATAGAGTGGGGCTTATTTGCATACACATTAATGTCATTTTGCTTGAAGAATGACATGTGGTGTTTCCCAGAATTGTGATCGTAGCCTTTAAGGACTTCATGCATAAGTTTCTATAGGTATACTTGGATGATTGGATGGTGTTCAACCTACTCAAGGAGAATATGTAGGTACTATGGTTGATTCTGGATAGATGTAGACAGTTGCAGATCTCATTAAAATTGAAAAAGAGCATCTTCTATACCCCATTTGGAACACTATTTGGGCATGTTGTGTGCAAGGAAGTCTTTCTAATTGATCAGGAAAATATTGCAACAATTGTGGACATGTTGGCTCCCACCTCATTCAAAGAGTTGTGATTGATGTTGGGCCACATGGGATATTATATACTATTCATATAGAGTTACATAAAGGTTGCTATGTTGTTGGAGAAGCTATTGCGCAAAGATACCAAGTATGTCTAGACCTGAGAATGCCAGGAGGTGTTGGAAACACTAAAAGAAAGATCGACGACTGTGTCGATCTTAATATTTCCATATTGGACCAATATATTTCACGTGCATGTGGATGTGCTTTCTATTACTCTTGGCACAGTTCTTGCGCAACACAAAGAAGATAGCATTGATCATACAGTCTATTTTTCCAGTAGGAAGCTATGAAATTTTGAGAAGAATTATATGACCATGGAATGTGAAGGACTAGCAATGGTCTATGCCCAGAAGTTTCAACATTACTTACTCGACACTCTCTTGAAGTTTTTTACTAACCATTTGGAACTCAAATATTTGGTCAATAAGCGAGTTTTGGAGGGGAGGATATGCCAATGGTTGTTGCTTTTCCAAGAATTTGAGTTTGAAGTAGTAGTCAAGCCCAACAAGAACAATGTTGGGCATGACCATCTTGCAAGGATATAGTCAAGGGAAGCTAGAGGCAGTTTAGATGATGAGCACCCCAATGCACATCTATTCAAGGTTGAAGCGGTGTTGGATCAACTAGTAGAGATTGAAACATACTTAATGAAATGCCATGCACCAAAGGAATACACTTAGACACAAAGTAGAAAAATAGTGACCCAGAGCGTTGATTACCAGTTGATCGCAGGGAACTTGTACAAGCTTGGCACTGATGGGATCCTGCGCATGCGTATTATAACATGAGCATGAAGGTATTGTGGGGGGGCACAACATGGTCCTCTATGAGTTGCATGAAGGTACTGTGGGGGGGAACAACATAGGAAAGGAAACTGCACAAAAAGTGTTGGGCATAGGGATATGGTGGCCATCAGTATTTAAAGAAGCTAAGTAATATTGCAAGCATTGTGATGTATACCAAGGAATCGAGAAACCTTTGAGAAGAGATGACCTACAACTTTTCCCAGTCACAACACTAGAGTCGTTTGAAAAATGGGCAATTGATTTTGTGGGTTCGATCAATGCACCTCTGTGCAAAACCAACATGTGCTACAAATTGACTTTTCATCATATTAAACATGAATATAATTTTAAATGCATATCATGCTTACATTCTAATTAAATTTTCCAACAATCTATTTGAATGAATATTAGTTAGAACGCTCTAATTTTGATTACAATCCACTTTAATTAATATTAGTTGGATTAAATAGGGTCAAAAATAAACAATGGCACTCCCCGATGTCCATTGTATGTGGAAAAACAATTCATAATATTTTATTATGCTTCCTATAGATGTTATCGTTGAGAAAATCAAGATGGGCTTAAGCTATCTCCTTGCTTGACTTTGTCGAGTTTATCACAATTTGTCAAATACATATGGGAAAGTATTCATGTCACCGATTGAGTCATTCTTAAATGAATCATTACATTAATTTTGATAACTAAATGAAAAGGGATTCCCAGCACAGTAGTATAAAAAAATACATAGTTACATTACCATTTCAACCTTTTTTTTAGCAGAAAAAAATTCCTCAACTATATTAAGTAATATAATATTTTCTCATAACTGGTTACATCAACTGATAAAATAGAGTTGTCCAAGTAAGTCTTTCACCAACAATTGGATAGTCCAATTCGATGGAGGAAGAGATTGTGTTACATGCAATGAAGAAAGAGAAGATACAATAGGTCAGAAATGAAGAGAGAGTGTCGAGCAAAGGAGAGTGTCACAGGATTTGTACCATGGGAAAAACAAATATGAAAGTGAAAGTTGAAGTTGCTTGCAATGACTGATAGAAATTAGTCTTAGAATATTTTGATTACATGTGAGGGGCCCTCATGGCCATCTAGCCACAGGTTGTATGTAATATGGCCAACAATTTTTTGTAGAGATGACTTAGAGAAAAGATTCTCCTCGCTATTGAATTCTCACGAAGCATGTGTAAAGATGAGTTCTTTAAAATGGCATTGGAGAATTTTGATGTGGTCCATCCAGGCAAAGAGAGTGATCGATTGGAGCTTGCCACTGTGATTTAGCTATTCTATGACAACGCTGGAATCGCCAATGAGATGAAGGTGATCAATATTTAATCTTTTGGCCAAGTGAAGGGTGGCCTAGGCACCCAGAAGTTCAGACCCTGTGTTCCTGCCCGGGCCACACCTGAAAGTCCATCTATAGATTGTAGTTGTGTTTATTTTGATCAGACCACCCACTCCACTCAAAGTACCGCAGCATTGGGATGCACCATCAAGCCACCCTGTAGGGCAATCCTCTGTTATGTGTGGATTTTTTAAGATTTTTTTTTTCCCCTTATAAGGATGAATACCTCTCCACAAATGATGTAGGCAAAGTATTTTGTAAACAACCGAGTTGACTGAAGGAGAAGTTTCTTCGAAGATCTTGTTGTTCCTGGCTAGCCAGATGTACAAAATGACCAATGGAGGAAGAAATTTATGAGTGTGCTCACTGGAAAGACATTGTGTGAAGCAAGTTGATAGAGAGGTCCCATTATAAGAAGAGGTAATATTGAGGTCAATTACAATCTTGTCCCAGACTCATTGGGTAAAATGGAAATGAATGAAGAGGTGTTTAACAGATTCAACATCCCTGTTGAAAATCTAACAGATGTTTGGGCCCATCCAACCCTTTCTGAGTAAGTTATCCCATGTGGGGATTTTATTTTCATTTGCAATCCAATTGAAGAGTTTGACCTTGAGTGGGATTTTCTAGATCCATAGATTTTTGCGCAAGCCAGGGATAATGTTATGAGATGCTAAATTAGAAATGGTCGTGTAAATGTTTTTTACTGTGGTATGGCCCAAGTTATCGCCACCTACCCACATCATCTGGTCCTCTATGTTAAGGAGTTGTATACCCACGTGGGTTAGTTCCAGGCAGAAGCGATCCTATTCTTCCTCCTGTGTTGTAGCTAATTCTAGCTCACCACCCAATTTCCAGCCAATAAAAAGATGCCCCTGTTTGTGGAAGAACACCGCTTGGTAGAGGTAATTTATATTTATATGGTTCAATTGTTGGATGAGTAGGAGAGACAGGTGTAGAGATGAACTTGTACCAAGGATGCGGTCCTTACCCAGATCGATGGAGTGGCCGGAGCCAGGCTTCCAGCAGATCCATTGTTTAATCCAATGTGTCGATTTTGAGAGGTTCCTCCATGTCTGTGAGGAAGTTCTATAATGGATGTGTGAAGAGCGGAGCCATGCGGCTACTGAGGTGTATGGTATATACTTATCTTTAATTACCATGATCCAGATGCCTTTTGTGGTGAGGTAATTCCAGAGATAGTTGGCGGCCAGAGAAGTATTGAAAGTGAAAATATTCCTAATCCCCCATCCGCCATGTAGCTTCAGTTTTGCCAGAGATTCCCAATTGCAATGGTGCATCCCAGTCCATAGGAAGTTATAAGTGAGTTTTCAGAGTTTGTCTAGGACCGGTGAGGGGATGGATTCCAGTGCCATCCAATAGACTGGTTGTCCTTTGAGGGTGGCTTTAATCAGAGTGTAGTGGCCTCCAATGAAAATCCATTTGTTACACCAATGTCCCAATTTATTCTCCACCTTGGAGACAAGCCAATCCCAATCATAATTCTTGTAATGATCATCTTTGATAAAGTATCCCAGGTACTGGAATCCTTGTGAGAAATGGATAAATTAATGTGGGAAGATTCCCTTAAGGATTTCCAGGTCTTGTTCCTGTAAATTGGCGTGGTGAAAAGTAGATTTTGACCAATTGATTTGTAGGCTGGTGCCGGAGTAGAAGATCTTCAAGAGATTATCAATTTCCTTCCATTCAATAGGACTTCCACTTGACATAATGAGGACATCATCAACAAATAGAAGGTGAAGGATGTTAACCAACCTCAAGACCTTGATCCCTGTGATCTTGCCTTCAGACTAGCTTTTTTTTAGGAGGAGGCTTAAACCTTCCATGACCAAAATGAAGAGGAGTGGTGAGAGAGGGCATCCTTACTTTAGGCCTCTGCCACTGTGGAAGAAGGGAGAAGTTTCGCCATTTATCAGCACAGCGAATGTTGCACTTGTAATGCAACTCATGATCCAGGTGATGTTGGAGTGGCTAAAACCCATTTTGATGAGAATGAGTCTAATAAAATCCCAATCTATACATTTGAAGGCATTTTTTAGGTCCATCTTGAGGATAAAAGAACTAGATTTTTTATGATTGAGGTTGTGTAAGCATTCTTGTGCTGTGCCAATGGCATCAAGAATTTGACGACCCTTCAAAAACCCAAGTTGTTCGCTGGATAGAGATCGCAAAAGGATGGGTTTGATTTTGATAGCTATGATTTTAGAGATGAGCTTGTAGCATAGATTGCAAAGGACAATCGGTCTGTAATCACCAAATGTTGTAGGGTGATTTGTTTTTGGAATCAGAGTCAAGAAAGTGGAATTTATGGCCTGAGATATTTTGCCATGAAGTCTGGAATCCTCCACTAATTCTTGAAGATCAGGTCCCAGCAGGTCAAAAAAATGTAAGTAAAACTCAATGATCCAGCCTTCTGGACCCGAGCTTTTATCCTTTGAAAAGGATTTAAGTGCAGTCAGAACTTCTTGTAATGTACAAAGTTGCTCCAGGAGTAATGATTCCTCCGTTGTGACTGTGTGCGGGAAGAGTTGGGCCATTGAGACTTGTGTTTGAGAGTGTGCTTGAGATATGGACTCGTAAAAAGAAGTGGATGTCGCAGTCATGATCTCTTTTTGTCCTGTAATAAAATTACATGTATCATCAATAATCTCCCATATATGATTCTTGTTTCTAGAGTCATTGGCGAAGAGATGGAAAAATTTATTATTCAGATCACCACATTTTACCCAAGTATCTCTTCTTCACTACCTCCAGAGGGCTTCATCGGCCAACATAATTTTATTTCTTTCAGATTCAAGTTGTTTTTTGAGTTTTAGATTGTTCTTTGTGTGCCCAACCAGTGAGTCAAGATGGTGAAGATCTGAGAGTCTACGCGCTCCAACTCATGCAACGAATGTAGCGTGCGCTTTTTGTGGTGGATGCCCCTTCTTTTAATAACAAATTTTAGGTGTTTCAATTTCCTTATAAAATGACTTTGAATACCCGAATCGAGCTAGGGATTTGGTTCAGACCAAGCAGACTTGACTACAGCAGCAAATTCGTCTTCAATAAGCCAATGGGAGTTAAATTTGAATGGGTGGTTGATCCACTCCATTGGTGTTCCAAATTTCAAAATGATTGGAGTGTGATCTAATAGGTTAGGGGGTGTCTACACATGATCTGAATCTACCATCTGTTGTGGCCAGGTTCTCTAAAATGTAGAAGCGGTCTAGTTGTTTGGAAATGGAATCGAGCCCAGCTCTGTCGTTGCGCCAGGTTGGAGATAGGACAGCCGGAGGGAAATCAATCATGCCATGAGATTGAAAAAGTGAGATGAAATAGTCTGCCAAGGGAACTTGTAGAGCTGAAGCACCCCAAATTTCATCAGAGTTGGTAGTAAAATTCAGGTCCCCTGCAAGTTCCCGTTACCATTTCAACCTGTTGTTCCAGAATCTGTACTTAAGGCTAGGAAGTATAGAGTCTAGGCATCCAAAAAAGGGTAAAAGATAAGGGAAGGAGCAAACAACTGGAAGAAACTATAGTTGATTTCTAAGTTGTCTGTGTATAACTTCCACCTGTTCTTGCGTGGTTATGTCTCATTCAATGGCTGCCCACGAACGTTCTAGTTTGACTCGGGTGGTTGCAGTTCTTAGGATAGTGTCAAAGAGGTTTAAGGGAATGTTGGTTTGGTCTGCGAGGCTGGGTTCTATGTGAGGTTGCCTTGCAACAGGGACAGTCATTTAAGAAATAGAGATTTAAGAGGCTGGTTTTTTTTTTTGATTTGTCGATTTAATTTTTTGATTTATACGAGAGAAAAAGAAATCCCATGGGACAAATTAATAGTTTAACAAATTGAAGGTCATCTTCCGGAACTAAGTTAAAAATTTGGAACCATGTATGAAACAAAAGAAAAACATAAAGCTGTCAAACAATGTGAGGCATCATTTCGAGAGGAATCTCACGTTGTAACATGAAAAGAAACAGAAGAGAAACACTTTAATGAAGCGTAAAATATAGCGATATAAGTAATCCACGGGTCTTGTACTTGCTAATAGTCGATACAAAGGAAAAGCTGCAAATAATTAGATAACTAAAACATCAATCCCACAGTAGAGGTTGTACCAAATTGTAGTCAAAGCATTCATCAAAGATGCATATAAAAATGTCATGAAGCATGAAATAACAGAAGAAAGCACATAACTCAATCTTGACAGAATATGGAGTCTTCAATTCGCTTTGTATTAATTCCTAGCGATGGAAAATTTCTCTATTATAATCTGCCAAAAGAAAAAAACCTTGGTTTTTCTTCGAAATGCCTATTTATACAAGCCTAAAAAACACTTCAAAATCCATTCGTTCTAGAAACCATTGATTTCAATTGAGGAAAGGAAGTGTTTCATTTCATCTCTCTTTGTCTTCCCCCATGCAGGCATAATGTCTTCCTTTATTTGCTCTTCTGGCTCCAGAAACAGAATGGATTGACATATGTCGCTATTTAACACCAGAAGCCTGCCCTTTCACCTGTCCAATGAAATTGATGCACATTTCAACCAACTGGGCTATCAACCTAGAAGGCTCTGCTTGGTTGTTGGCCTCAAAGGTGTAACTCTTCAAAAACTGTGGCAACCTTTTTCCCACTTGTCGGTCTTCTGTGACGATAGACCACAATTGTAGACTTGGCTGTACTAGCCATTTGTCCACTTGGACCATATCAACCTGGCTTATTTGGGATATTTCAGCTTGCTCCTTTTCTTCATTTTCCTTGATATCTATTAGGTGTTTAGCTATATTGATTTTGCCCAGTGTCCCAACACTGCCTTCCTTATCAAGGTCTAGCAAAGTTTTATTTATCAAGGTGAATGTTTCTTCACAAGAAGTTCTCACCTCCTTAGCTCTTCTCCTGCTCTTTGATATATTCTACTCCCAAGCCTTTAGTAAGATATTCCCTCTGGTTTGTTCTGCGATGGATAATTTGGAGCTACTGACCGCCTCTACGTTCGTTGTGGCTATCACAACATCCTGGAAAGCAACCCGAGCTGCCCCAACTTCTCTTTCTTGCAAAGAGATATCTTCTAGTATTTGATCTATCGTCTGAAAGTGATGTTGAATGGTTCCCACTTTTAAAAGTAAGTCTTGTTGAGCCGCTAATACCTTCTATCGAATTTCGGTAGCCTGGGCTTGAAAAACCTTTATGTCTAAAACCTAGTTTTTGGCAACATCCAATTTTGATTGTAACTGTATAATTTGTTGTTGTTGTTGGCTTACCTGCGTTTGGCTTATTTGCATCGACTGGCGCACTTTCTCAAGGTTCGATATAAGTTTCTCGATCTCTTGTAGATCGGCTATTCGGGCTTGCTAGAGGCTTTTTCTCATCTCATCCCTGGCATTTTCTTCCATCGTAGCCACCTTAGCTTCCAACTTACTAATCAAGAGTTTCTTTTATTTCAACTGGGCCTTCAAATTTTCGACTGAGTACTGATTCGATGTAGCGTAAGCCCCCAGTGTTCTTGCTATCTCGTCAATGAATTCCTCCTCTTCTACAGCCTTTCCTTCTGTCAGGATTTTAAACCTTTTAGCCACTGCGCCTGCTTTTTGATACGATTCTTACTTCACTACGGCCTTCCTTTTCTTATCAAAGAAAAAATCATTTGGAGGTAACTCTTCCATGGAAAGGGCATTATCTCTTCATTGAAAATCCATCCCGCATCGGGATTCCCCTTTGTGAACTATAAGGGTGTGATAACAGCAATCAAACTGTCGATTTCCTTGGATGATTGTTTAGGGGTAGTGTCTGTGACCAAATCTTTTGATGTGGTTGGTGAGGTGTCACCTACCTTTTGCGAGGGTATCTCAGCTTGACTTAGTACCCGCTTTCCTGGTGCAACTTCCTCTGGGTTTTTCTCTCCTCGATCGGGGATTTCAGCTCCCTGTTCCGAGGTATCCATTTCTTTTGTCCCTTCCTAATTTTTCTCGTTGCCAGGACTTGAGTTCTTTGAGCCTTTGGCTTCTGTTTGCTATATGTCTGGAAGCTTTGGGGGTTTTCCCTCTAAAATTAGGGGGAGGCAACTCTTCCAAGGCTCCTCGAATTTGAGGAAATCAAACATATCTCCGGGTGGAAAGGCCTGAATCCGGCTCAAGACTTCAAAGTAGAACCTCATGCCTCGGAAGATTTCATCATGGGGTGAATCCTTGTGTTTGTATCTCTTCAGGACAAAATTATCCAAGTGATTACTCACAACCTTATTTGGGTTGTGCTATTTGAACTCAATGTTCACCAACTTCATTTCCTCCAAAGTCGTGGCCTCGACTTTGGCATGGCCAAAATATAATAAAGAGTACGACCCAATTTGAATGGGGAAGGGTGGTCATACCTTCTTCGACAGTCCTTTGAGCTCCTTGCTTATTCCACCAAGCACAGCTTGCTTGGCAATCTCGCAGCATATTAGCTTATCTGGTAGAAATAACGGCCAAAAATGGGGGGGAATGGAGGTGACAAAAACCCTGATGTATGAATACTCTGCTTCTATATACCAATCTACTACATTGCTTAGGTTGGTCATGATGTTATCTGAAATCCAAGGAGGCAGATGGCCAACATAGAAACATGCATTGGTACCATTACCCAGTTAAAAATCTCGTAGATGGAATCTTTGGCCTTATCCTCCCAAAGCTTCGAGTGGTAGATATGGATAGGCTCAGCATCAGACAGAGTCCATCTCTAGCTCATTAATGGGAAAGGTGTCATGAATCAAATAGCATCCATGATGTAGGTAGACATAAAGAATGAATATGTTCTCCCACTGGCTTTCTGCACTCGATATTCAGTAATTCGACTGGTAAGACTGTCTGACATTAGTTTGTCCCAGTTGAAAGAAAAACCTTCAGCGACTGTATAAATGAGCAGCACCCATGGGATAAAAAAGTGAGTTGTGTCCTCCTTCCCATACAGTCTACAGGCCATCATCACTACATACTTGAGTTGTGGATCTAAAGAGGAGATTAAATAAATTCCATGAGTATCGGCCTTGAATTTCGTGGGGTGTGAAACCCATTCTTTGATTAGATCAGATAATTTTTACTGAACTACTCGCATTCCTTCTTTTTGAACTCCTCTAGGAATTCGGTATTGTAAATACGATTTAGAGTGGGTGACAATTTATACATTGCCTGTAGGTGCTCTGGTCTGAAAGACTTGACTGCTTCCCCCTATTCGTTGAAAATCGTTCTGGTCAGGAGGTCTACATGGTCCAGTGCCCATATGACCATATCATAATAGGGGAGAAGTCGTGGCCTTGCTGCTATTTTGTGCATCTTCGCTTGAGAAATGATTTTGTATTTGGTGGAAATGTCATCATTGTCCTCATCACAGGAATCATCTGAGCAATTTATCACATCGGGCTGCAGAACATTGGAAATATGCGTCCTTGTCTTAATAGTATTGATACTTCGAGGTGAAGTATCAGAAACAATGTATGAACCTTGGCCTGAGATCTCAACAATTGCCTTGGGCGCTTTTCATGGAGCCATGGTGTATGAACTTGCAATTAGATCCCCTATCGTAAAAGATTGAAAACACAAACATAAATTATCCTGGTGAAATAGCTCTACGCATAGTAGAAAGAAAAGTTGAGATAATGAAAGAAAACCCTCTTCTTAAACACTTAAGTTTGTGCCAGTCCTTGTCGACAAAATGGTTAAATGATTTAATGGAAATATTTTAGCGAATAAGTGGGATCTTACTGTCAATCACTTCAATGAAATTCAAATAGATGCCATAAATATTTGACGACTCGTAACTTGGGAAAAGGGCAGAAACATTAAAAGCTTCATATGTAGATTGTACGGTTAAAATATACTCAAGGCATTAATTAATCCAACTGAGCTCCTTTAAATTTGTGATTTTAGTCCTTTATCCCCTTTTCGACGCTCATTGTATCGGATGATTTCACTTCTAGCCTTTGAGACCCAAAAACCTGAAGTCGCGATGGTGCGAAATTATTTATAATTTGTGACTTAACTTCAGCTTTTAATTAACCCATATTAATTAATGAATATTGCGACTTTAGGGATCGGAGTGACCAAGGTGTTGCGTTTTAAGGCAAGAATCGTTGAGTCACGAAATTACGATAGAGACTAACTACGGTTTAAAAAGATTACACTTGATATTTACCTGAGTGACTTGAAAAGACTTCACAACTTTGCATCTCAGAGGTTCGAAAAGTGTTCGATGAGTAACTCCCGAAACACGAGAGCACGAGGTGATGACATCAAATGATCTTTACTTAGAGGCTCGATAACAATGGTTAGAACTAAACCTTATCGCTACTTCGTGCACTAGGATACTGGGGCTTGGTAGGTACATCGTGAAATACGTGAATCCCGAAATTTGGCTTTTTAGGCTTAATTATAACCTCTTACTTATTTAGAAAGAAGGGAAGCTCCAATCTTTGAACCAAGAGTATAAAAAATAAAATAATACGTTCCAACATAGGCTCCAACTAGGGATCTCATCTCCTTGCGAAACGGGAAGAACAGTAGACCAAGTGCCTGTATTGGGTAAATGGAGTCATTAACCTACTTCTATGAAACTTGTGTGGAAGGAGGATATAGAGGGAACTTTGAGGTTTCAACTTTATTTCTGAAAAACTTTCAAAACATGACACGCTTTATAAACTCAACTACAGTCCATTCGACAACTTTCCCTTTCTCGAGACTGATATTGGGTTTGCTTAAGACAGTCCAAACGATCTTAGGAAATTCAATAGGTGTTGTAGGTTTTAACTTTCATCAAAACGAAGAAAATTCCATGCTTTAAATCAAGGAGACCTGCATGAACTTGGGTTGTAGATCAAGTTTTGAAAAGGCTAGTTACCATAGTGTAATATAATGTACGTATGATAGCCTTATAGATATCTTAGATATTGCTTCACTGCCAACGAACTTGTTCAGTACCCCAGTGAAGTTATCTGGTTCCCTTTATTGAATTTCCTTTCACCACTCCAAACTGTGACTTTGCATTTAAATGTTGAGATGAGGGCAATCATTTTATGAATTTCCTTTCATCATCTCTTTGGACTAGATGGGGGCAATCAATTATGAATTTCCTTTCTCCATCTGTCTTATATTTTACTTTTGGAATATGAAGTGGGGGAAACCAATTTGGTATAAAGTATACCAGGGGTGATATCTATATAGCATTCACTACAGTGGCCTATCACCTTGCTCTAAGCACTCTGGACCAACTTTCTCTTGACCTTCAAAATGTCCTAGTCTGCAGAAATTTTATGGGAGAATTTATTTCCAGGGGTCTTCCTCTGAGCAAGTCTTAACCATTTGAAACTTGTTAAAATACCTAAGAGATTTAGGATGAACCTAGACATAATTTTGTTTCATCAAGAGACCGAGGAGTCATGAAGGCTATCTTATTTTCTAAGATTCGTTCGCCAGTTTCCAGAACTAAAGCGTAACCTCTTCCTCCTATATGGAAGGTATGGGAAGGTGTCAAAGCTTAAGGAGAGAAGGTCAGGGATGAAAAGGAAAAAGGACAAGACTTTGGACTTCAAAAAACTTGACGTTGACATGCAATCCTGACTCTTGGAAACCCTTCTTTCTTTTTTTTCTTTTTTTTTTGGGGGGGTGAGCCCTTTTAGAATCCACTGTAAAAGTTGTTCTTTTAAAGACATGTCAGGTGAATATATCATACTCGTGAGACCATGCCATGTTTAAGTGATATTCGTTTGAAAACCTAGATACTTCGGAAATTCATACCTTCACCTTACCATTTCGTTCTCTTCTAAAACATTTTTTCACATGTTCCGGGTGAGTCAATTTCCTGATACATGATCGTCTATTTTCTCCTTTTGTTGTTTGGGTTGTAAGTCGGAATCCTATAAGGAACAACATGAAGAGTATCAGACCCTTCAAGATTTATGGGATTTGATGTGTTTGAAATTTCATATCTCTACTTCTAGGAAATCAATAACCTATTTTATTTTCGATGAAAGTGAACTTACCAAAAAGCTATAAAAAGCCGAAAACACAAACCGGTATATATAGTGGATATTTGGGGCTCATTTATTGCATATAGTGCTTTAAATAATGCCCGTTGACAGGGGCGTTGAGAATTTTACCATCCAAATTCTCTAACAGAAATGAATTCATCCCTTCAGAAGATGAGACTTTGAACGGTCCATACCAAATATGATCAAATTTACCATGTTTTGTCGAGTCTTCCCTTCTAGCATCCCATTTCAAAACCAAATCGTCGGGGAGGAAGTATTTGTTTTTGGCCTTATGGTCAAACATTGCTTTCATGTTGTCGTGGTATTTCAACATCCTTTCATCCACCTCGGTCCTATGTTGTTGGACCTCAATCAGCTGATTTATTCTTCTTGTGACATGGTTTGTCTCTTCTTTCTCATCTTGCCAAAGCTTCATCATAGGGAGCGCTAGATTTATAGGTAGTACCATGCCAGTCCCATATACCAGTTGGAAAGGTGAAGTGACAATAGATTTCTTCGTGCCTATCTAATTTTCCCACAAAGCGTACTTGAGATGCACATGCCAAGATTTTTTCTTTTCACTCAACACTTTCTTAATTATGGTAATTAAAATTTTATTTGATGATTCAGCTAACCCATTTCCTTGAGGGTAATATGAGGTGGAGTGGCCCAATATGATGTTATATTTTTGGCAAAAACTAACCATTTCCATAGACTTGAATGCCTGGGCATTGTCTGTGACTATCTTTCGGGGACAACCTAATCTGGACAGTATGTTCTCTTCCAGGAAATCTATAACCACTGAATCGGTCGCCTTTCTAGTCGGAATGGCCTCCACCCATTTGGTGAAGTAATCTGTGGCAGTCAAGATCCATTTATGTTGAGCATTGGAATGTGGGTTGATTTCTCCTATAAAATCCAATCCCCATTGTTGAAAGGAGGCTTCTACTTTTACCGGGACCAGAGGTAGAGCTAGGAGTTTTTGTTTTCCTGCGAACAACTAGAAAGGGTTGCAAGCTCTAACTTTGGAATTGACGTCTGAGAATAGCCTAGGCCAATAATATCCCGCTCTCAGGATTTTATAAGATGTCTCCCTCCATGCATGATGTCCTCCACATACCCCTTCGTGAAATTCCTTTATGACCTTTTCTGTTTCAGATTCCACTAGACAAACCAGTAGGAAGCCTAATGGGTCCTTCCAATACAATTTTCTTTCAGATATACAATACTTCACCACATGTAGCTTTAGTGTCATGGTCTTAGATGGAGACAGATCATCAGGGTACTTCAAGGTCAATAAGTAGGAGACTATGTCTTTATACCATCTTGATGAAACAAACCTCTCTTCAATTTCAATCACAGATATTTGGTCATCGAAAGCATCTATGCCCACATATCCTTCATATTCATGCAAGTTATTTATCTCGAGTGCTTGGAAATTAGTTTCAGCCATGAGCTTAGCCAAACCCTATCCTTTTACCAGTTTTGTCAGCTTCACTTCCAAATCGAATTCTTGAATCTTGGCAAGCCACCGACCCTTCTTTCCATCACTACCAAGCTGTACCAATATGTCTTTTACAACACAATTAGGTACACATGCTATCACCTTGGAGTGTACCACGTAAGTCCTAAAATCTTTTAGCACCTTTACCATAGCATATGCTTGTTTTTCCATTAAATCATATTTTAATTCGGCATCTCTAAGACTTTTACTGAAGAATGATATCGGTTGCTCAAAACCTTCCTCATTTTTTTGGAGTACCGCCACAATTGTGTGTTCAAATGCAAATGAGAAAATCAAAAACTCCTTCAGGTAGTCAAGGCTCTCTAATATAGGTGCTTCGCTTATAAATTTCTTTATCTGGGAAAATGACGCTTTGGCTTCGGCCGTCCATTTGACTACGCTATTTTTCTTGAGCATATCTGTGATCAATTTCACGATTTCAGCAAAATTCGGAATGAACCTTCTCAAAAAAATTATTTTTCCTAAAAAAGACTAAATTTCTTTAACGTTTCTAGGAATATTTATGGTGTCTATAGCTTCAACCCTTTTAGGATAGATTTTAATTCCGTCCCAAGACACAATATGGCCCAAGAGTTTACCTTCTTTCATCGCAAAATGAGACTTTTGGGGGTTCAAGGACAAACCAAACTTTCGACATTTCTCGAACGTTTGTTGGAGGTGTATCAAGTGGTCTTCGTCAGATTTAGAGAGCACAGTCAGGTCATTGAGGTAAATAACCATGAATCTGTCTCTTTCACCAGCGAAGGTGATTTCCATAGCTCTCTCGAAGGTGGCACCTGCATTCATCAAACCAAAAGGCATTTTATCATACATGAATGTACCCCAAGGCATAGTGAAAGCGGTTTTTTCCTTATCATTTTCGTTGACTGCGATCTGATTGTAGACTGAAAACCCATTGATCATCGACATTCTATTAGCACCAACTACCTTTTCTAAGACGTGATCCATATTGGGTAGAGGATAATTGTCCTTGAGAGAGGATTTATTTAGGTTTATAAAATCCACGCACAGTCTGATTTCCCCACTCTTTTTTCTAACCGAGAATAGGTTCACGACCCAGTCAGAGTACCTAAGAGGCACGATTATTTTTGCGTCTAAGAGATTTTTCACCTCTCTTTCGACCATGGGAAATAAAATGGGGTTGATTTGTCTGAGCTTATGTCTGAAAGGTTTAACTCCTGGTTTCAAAGGTATCTTGTGTTCTATCACAGAGGTGTTGTAGGTTCTCAACTCATCATAAGTCCATGCAAAAACATCCTTGTACCGCCCGAGTAAGTCTGCATACTTGCTTTTCATCTCGAGAGTGAGGTATTTTGATAGTTTCACTATCCTAGGTTCTTTAGCAGTGCCTGTTTCAGAGTCTTCAACCTCCTCTGGTTGGGGCTGCAAGGTAGACTTTAGAGGCATGTCGTTTTGGTCAAACAGCCTTTCCAGAGGTATCAGGCCCTTAGGGATCTGATTATTTTTTAACATTAGCATGCAATGATTTGTGATTTTTTCTTGGAACTCCTGAGGCTCCTCCCCTTCCTACATAATCCAGGTATGGTCATTTTGGTTTTCCTGGTCAATGTGAGTTTCGGAGAAATCATCCACCATTTCCAGAAACTTTCTGATCTGTTCATCATCTTCAAATACCTGCCAATGTTGTATGTTGTTTGGTATGGATGGTCTATGCCTTACCTCTATGTGGTATTTTAATTTGAAAGTGGTAGGGGGTGCGAAATTCGACGCTGCTTTGGCCAATGAATCGGCTTGCTAGTTTTCAGCTCATGGGATGAAATGAACCTTTACCAATGAAAATAAATTTCCATTAGATCCCAGGTGCAATTTCTGTAGGACCTCAGTCTCGAGTGCTTGGCCTGGTACTGTCGATTTACCTGCTTCACAATTAGTTCTACATCCCCATAGACCTCTAAGTTCTTTATGTTTAGCTTCTTGGCAGCTTCCAGTCCCAAGACTAGAGCTTCATATTCACATACGTTGTTTGTGTAGTCTATCTCCCACTGTAGCCTGTAAGAGAAGGGGATGATGAATTCATTTTAAGGTGCTATGAAAAGCACGCCTGCACATGCTCCTTCACATGACGAAACACCATTGAAAAACATTTTCCAAGTTCCAGTGCCATACATATTTTTAGTTGTCTTTTCAGTTTTGATTTCATCAATATAACTTTCTTCCGTACAATTATTTTCACTATCGTCAAAAGACAGAATACAATTTCCCAGGTCTTGATTGATGATATAAACAGGGTAATTGTTAGAATTCTGAGGATCACTTACCATATATGCCAACTGTATTTCCCTGTATAACCGAGTGAACGACCCGCCAAAAACAGGGATCGTGGTGTAGGTCATATCCAGCTAAAGGGATCCCCCAAGCTTGTCTCCCCAAGATCTAGATAATAGAAAACTGTACTTCGGGGGTATATCAGTGACAACTACATCCATTAGGACATTTTTTACTGGAATCTGGGCAAGGGAGACTACTAAATCTTTGATCATGCCCATGCACTTAACTCTCCTTGAATCAAACGAGTAAAGATCTCCATAGGGTCTGGTGATTTCGAGACCTAGTCTATCCATAATGGATTTGGGCATTACGTTATGAGAGGCCCCAAATCCCAGCATGCAATTATGAAATAGTCAATCGTGCACTTTAAGGTAATTATAGAAGGGGGCAAAGGTATCTCTGGCACCTTCAAAATGTGGACCAAAAGTGATAGTAGGCTTATCATATTCCAAATTTATCATGTTAGACTGACTCTCTAAATCTCAAAAATTTATCATCTTGGTTATTTTCTTTTGGTACACAGGATTCTTCGCCAACTCGAACAAAGGTATTGGTATCTTGATCTGATTTATCTCATTTTCTAGGCAGAAACTTCTTGCAATTTTATCTATTTCCTTGGCTAAAAATTTGGACTCTTTCCTATCCATCTTATTTGTTTGCACTGTTTTATTTTTGGTGGTTCTGGGCATTTCAGGTGTTTGCATTTCAACTGTATTAGTTCTTCTCGCTTGGGTTTCATCCTCTTTTACGTTGATATTCTGTGAGTCTACCCCTATGTTATTTTGCATCTCGGTCTCTCTTTGGACGGGCTCGAATGTTTCACTCCTAGGAAAAAATTTCTTGGGTTGAGCAATCGACACAGGTTTTTTTTTAGGCCTCAGATTGTATTTATATTGGAGCTCAGCCATTATGGTGTCGACCATTCATTGATAAGAGAGATCATTAACGTTGTTTAGGCTATTATCTGCACCTAATGGTTGTCCAATCTTTAGATATTTCTCATAATCATCTGTCGTCAAGTGAGGTATACAGTCGTCGCCTAAATTGCTTACATCTTCTTCCAAATCCTCGAACTCTTGCATATCATTTCCTCCAATAAAGTTTTCATTTTTTAGAGGTGTTTGAATTTTTTGATCTTCATTTTTAATTTGTCTTTGTTGAATCTGAGGATTGGGGTTTCTCCTGAATTCTCTCTTAACGAATTGAGCAGATTTGGATTGGTCTAGCTCCATTCTTGAGATTTTGTTTGATAGCTATTTTATTATCCTAGCAATGTCATCCATTTTTTCATCTGAGGACCTTCCAGATCTAGAGGGACCCGCTTGTTCTCTAAAACGTTTGGCTTCCCTATTTCCCATTTCGATTGTCGTTTTTAATTTACCCAAAGCCATCATGTTTGACTCAATTTCCACAGTGTCATCTTGCATTCAGGTTAAGTCGGCCCCTCTCCTTTCTCTTAATAGTAGAGCGAAATCAGGTTCAAAAGATCCTGCGAAAGTTACCTTGGTTGCAGGTTGGGACGGTTTAACTTCAACAGGGATCTTATTGTACAATTTGTTAAATCTTTGGATAAATTCCATAACAGTTTTAGATCACTTTTTCCTTAAAGACCCGAACTCGGTCAAATAGTATAAATGATCCTTTATTTCGCCCCATTGTTTGAGAAAAAGGTCTTCTAATGCATCGTAGGATAATATTGAACCTGGGGGCAAGCTCCTAAACCAAGTTCTTACCTGTCCCTCTAAGGTTTGGACAAACAAACGAGAATACACTTCCTCATGTTCGAGACCTGGAATATCAGCAAATTGATCGAAGAAGTTGATATGCTCGACTGCGGTTAGATCCTCTTCTCCTGTGAACTTGGGTAAGTTTCTCATATAGTTTTCAAGTAAATCATGGAGGGGTACAGGAAGGACCAAGGGAGCATATCTATCGACCACTTTGGTGAAAACCTCGGGGGGCGGTTGTTGGCCTTGACCTCCTGCTCCCCCTGCTCCTCCTCCGACAGCGGCCATGGATGACCTAGGAGAGGAAATTGGTGCATTATAAAGAGGGTTGGTGAAGATGTATAGCGACTCTCTAGCTTCCCTGGGGTTGAGGGGGAAAAAATCGAGGAAATTTTTACCAGGGGAGGTGAAAGTTGGAAAAGGGGGAGAGGATAAATGAGGACTCGGTTCCTCTGACTTGTAGGATATATAAATTGGAGAGGCCACCAGTGTTGAGTTCATGGGTGTGGAAACTTCTTCGAGGCCTTGAGTGACAGAGAGGTTTATATTGAGAGTCGATGGGATATTGATAGGATTTGCTCAGACATTAGGGTCCCATCTTCGACAGTACTATTTGATTTTTTTTCGAGAGAAGGTTCTCGCAAGGACAAAGGTTCAAGAAAGGTCTTATCTTTAGACTGAGTAGACTTGGGTTGGTAAACAACAACGTTTTTTTTGAAAAGACCCCTTGGTTTTAGTATTTTTTTCAGGGTCGTAAACTAGCACAGTCTATTTAGCATCTGGGTTTTGTCTAGTGTTCCTTCGAAAGGATGCCAGCTTACTTAAAAGTGGAGTTTCCAAGTGAATGATAAAGGTTTAGTCTTAACAAGGTGTTCTCTCTTTGTTCACTATCAAAAAATGAAACTTGGAAAATGTCATTCTCTCAAGGGAAAGTGATTATGATTCTCCATCCCTGGCAACGGTGCCAAAAAGATGTTGTTCCAGAGTCTATACTTAAGGCTAGGAAGTATAGAGTCTAGGCATCCAGAAAAGGGTAAAAGATAAGGGAAGGAGCAAACAACTGGAAGAGAAACTATAGTTGATTTCTAAGTTGTATGTGTCTAACTTCCACCTGTTCTTGTGTGGTTATGTCTTGTTCAATGGCTGCCCACGAACGTTCTAGTTTGACCCGGGTGGTTGCAGTTCTTAGGATAGTGTCAAAGAGGTTTAAGGCGATGATGGTTTGGTCAGAGAGGCCAGGTTCTATGTGAGGTTGCCTTGCAACACGGACAGTCATTTAAGGAACATATATTTAAGAGGTTGTTGCTTTTTTTTTTGAGTTGTCGATTCAATTTTTTGATTTATATGAGAGAAAAAGAAATCCCGTGAGACAAATTAATAGTTTAAAAAATTGAAGGCCTTCTTCCATAACTAATTTAAAAATTTGGAACCATGTATGAAACGAAATAAAAACATAAAGCTTTACGACAATGTGAGGCATCATTTTGAGAGGAATATCACGCTGTAATAGAAGAAGAAACATAAGAGAAACACTTTAATGAAGCGTAAAATATAGAGATCTAAGTAATACATGAGTCTTGTACCTTCTAATAGCCGATACAGAGGAAAAGCTGCAAATAATTAGATAACTAAAACATGATTGCCACAGTAGAGGTTGTACCAAATTGCAGTCAAAGCATTCATCAAAGATGCATATAAAAATGTCATGAAGCATGAAATAATAGAAGAAAGCACATAACTCAATCTTGATGGAATATGGAGTCTTCAATTCGCTTTGTATTAATTCCCAGCGACGAAAAATTTCTCTATTACAATCTTCCAAAAGAAAAAAAACCTGGTTTTTCTTCGAAATGCCTATTTATACAAGCCTAAAAAACACTTCAAATTCCATTTGTTCTAGAAACCTTTGATTACAATTGAGGAAAGGAACTGTTTCATTTCCTTGTTCTTTTTCTTCCCCCATGCAGGCAGAATGCCTTCCTTTCTTTTCTCTTCTGGCTCCAGAAATAGAATGGATTGACATCTGTCGCTATTTAACACCAAAATCCTGCCCTTTCACCTGCTCAATGCAATTGACGCACCTTTAAACCAACTGGGCTATCAACCTGGAAGGCTCTGCTTGGTTTTTGGCCTCAAAGGTGTAACAACTCTTTGCAAACTGTGGCAACCTTTTTCCCACTTGCTGGTCTTTTGTGATGATAGACTACAATTGTAGACTTGGTTGTACTAGCCATTTGTCCACTTGGACCATATCAACCTGGCTTATTTTGGATATTTCAGCTTGCTCCTTTTCTTCATTTTCCTTGATATCTATCAGGTGTTTAGCTATGTTGATTTTGTCCAGCGTCCCAGCACTGCCTTCCTTATCAAGGTCTAGTAAAGCTTTATTTATCAAGGAAAATGTTTCTTCACAAGAAGTTCTCACCTCCTTAGCTCTTCCCCTGCTCTCTGATATATTTTGCTCCCAATCCTTTAGTAATACATTCCCTCTGGTTTGTTCTATGATGGATAATTTGGAGCTACTGACCGCCTCTACGTTCGCTGTGGCTATCACAACATCCTGGAAAGCAACCTGAGCCACCCCAGCTTATCTCTCTCGCAAAGAGATATCTTATAGTATTTGATCTATCATATGAAAGTGATGTTGAATGGTTCCCACTTTTGCAAGCAAGTCTTGTTGAGCCGCTAATACCTTCTGTCAGATTTCGATAGCCTGGGCTTGAAAAACCTTTATGTCTAAAACCTAGTTTTCGGCAACATCCAATTTCGATTGTAACTGTATAATTTGTTTCTCTTGTTGGCTTACCTGCGTTTGGCTTATTTGCGCTGACTGGTGCACCTGCTCAAGGTCGGATCTAAGTTTCTCGATCTCCTACAAATCGACTATTTGAGCTTTCTCGAGGCTTTTGCTCATCTCATCCCTAGAATTTTCTTTCGCCGTAGCCACCTTAGCTTCGAACTTACCGATCAAGAGGTTCTTCCATTTCAACTAGGCCTTCAAAGTTTCAACTGAGCACTAATTGGCTATAGTGTAAGCCCCCAGTGTTCCTGTTATCTCGTCGATGAATTCCTCCTCTTCTACGGCCTTTCCTTCTGTCAGGATTTTAAATCTTTTAGCCACTGCACCCGCTTTTTTATATGATTCTTGCTTCACTACGACCTTCCTTTTCTTATCAAAGAAAACTTTGTTTGGAGGTAACTCTTCCACGGAAATGGGTGTTAGCTCTTCATTGAAAATCCATCCTGCATCAGGATTCCCCTTTGTGAACTGTAAGGGTGTGATAACAGCAATTAGATTGTCGATTTCCTTGGATGATTGTTTAGGGGTAGTGTCTGTGACTGACTCTTTTGATGTGGTCAGTAAGGTGTCGCCTGCCTTTTGTGAGGGTATCTCAGCTTGACTTAGTAACTACTTGCCTGACGCAAATGCCTCTAGGTTTTTCTCTCCTCGATCGGGGATTTCGGCTCCTTGTTCTGAGGTATCCTTTTCTTCTTTCCCTTCCTGATTTTTCTCCTTTCCAGTACTTGAGTTCTTTGAGCCTTTGGCTTTTGTCTGCTGTATGTCTGGAAGCTTTGGGGTTTTTATCTGTAAAATTAGGGGGATTCAACTCTTTCGATGCTCCTCAAATTTGAGGAAATCGGCCATATCTCCGGGTGGCAAGGCCTAAATCCGGATCAAGAATTTAGAGTAGGACCTCGCATCTCAGAAGATTTCATCATGAGGTGAATCCTCGTGTTCATATCTCTTCAGGCCACAATTCGCCAAGTGATTACTCACAACTGTTGATACTGAGAGGGGGGTGAATCAGTATCAAGTACAATTTAAAACCTTTTTCAACTTATACTTAAACCATTCAATTATATCCAATGAGAAATGAACAATAGTATAAGAGTTACACCANTTTTGGAGGCTCTAAAACTATTTCACCTTCCAGTGTTATGTGTATTTTGAATCTTGATGTGCATTATGGGATTTTCTGAGTGTTTGTATGATAACATGCTTATGTTGGCATTTTATTTTACAAATCCTTTGTCTCCTCCAATGGCTTAGCTTGAAATTGTATATGGATATGATGTTTCCTTTTTAGGTTGCAAAATATATATGTATACTTGAGAAAAACATTCCAAGTTTCTCTTTTAGTGACTTGTTAGTGAACACCACCTCATATTGTTTGGTTTCCATATGGTATCAATGGTTGTCTCCATTTTTTTGTAGAGACTAATGATGATGGGATGCTATCATCTGAAATTCTCTCTCCAATTTTGTTGTTGTTCTTTTTTATAGTGAGAAATATGTAACTTACTCTTGGGTACTTCCTGCAAAGGGCTCTGGACCTCATTTAGTGACGAGATGAGTAACACCTTAAAAGGAGTTTGAGTTCAGGTAAGAACATAAAAGTTATAAATATATGCTTGATTTACAATTAAAAAATAAAAAATAAACCAAAGAGAGTCTATGGCAAGTATGGGCTAGATATATGCATTGTTGGTCTTTCTTTCATTTTTGTTTTAGGTATGGCATGTTCAATGATAATAATTAACAACTTTCCTATGTACAATATGTAGCATCCACATCCACCAACTAGGCTATGCCACTTAATATTATGAACTCTAATACTAATTTAGTTCATAAAAATATTCTGCAAATGCACATATTCATACAAAATAATAACATAAATATACATGCAGCTTACACATGAAAAACCCATGAAAATAAATGCACAAATGTTAACACAATGCATAAATTAATACACAATTGACACTTATCTTTTATTAAAATAACACCAATTTTGTGCATACTTTCCATGTTCCTCCCAACCTTAGACCACACTACACATAACTTTTAGCAGTGGGTCACCCCCGGGCTGGGGCTTAAACTCCACCTAGGAAAGGGAATCCTAACCTAGGCTAAGGTCTCCCAAATAACATAAAAATCATACTCAGGTTCCAACACAAACTAATAGTCTACATTCCCTCATTGCCCACATGCCTATCCCACCCCAGAAAGTGTGTCTCTTCTCTACTCAATAGACCTTCAGCTTCCCCACTTCCCTTCAGTGTATTTAACAACAGGCCGACCAGTAAGTCTCAGAGCCCAGTAGCTGCATCTTGGCACCTTGGGAATTAATTCCTAGCAATTATCTCACCTAGAAAGAATGCTCACGGGCCCGAAAACCCTCATCTTCAATAGTCCACGAACTTGACAACCCACCTCTTCTGCTCCAAATCTTCCTAGATATAGGTGATAGTAACAATAGGGTATAGATGATAGTTAAGTGAGTGAAAGAATGATGATATAATAATAGGAAAATGAACTAATTCCAAACTATATGTATTCATGTTCTCAACTTGACAATTGTCATGTTGGGAACTACCTTGGGCCCACTTGACCCCCACTTGTCCCCATCCTTAGAATTTAGGATAAAATAAATATCCATACTTTATACTTTAAGGAATATTAATACAATATTCCTTTGGGCTTAAGATCCCCTAGCTTAGCCCCTTTTCCTAAAATTTTATCCCCCTTTCCCTATCCAATGTAATTTATCCCACCATACTCTTTTACATGGTTGGTCTGCAGCAGTGATGTGTTTTCATTAATATTTGTGTATGATTACATATTTCAATGATGTCTCACTGGCCATTTTAGCATCTTTCTCTCCAGCCTAATAACCAGACAAGAAATCTCACCTCAAAATACGTATACACAAAGGAACTATGGCCCAAAATGTTGTGGCTCACTAGCCTGTGTGTTCTTTTACATTTATATGTACAATTGGGGTTTGGACTAGGGGTATTGCATTCCCCTCCCCCTTATTTATGCATTTTTCTCAGTTCATTATAGACATGTACAATCAAAATTCTTCAAAAATCTCCATGCATTTGCTGTTGAAGTTTGTTATCCTTCTCGTGTTCTTCTTTTCAAGAACCCGATTCATGTCTTCATACTTCAGCTCAAAGATCATTGTTCTATTACACAAAGTTGCCTCAGGAAATATATCATCCCATTAAAACATTCTTGAGCTGCCTCTTCCTTACTTCACTCACCCTTCCAGGCTCAGGAATCCTTTCATTGCTGCATAGTCCCTCAACAATCCATTTTGTCAAGGATTTCACACACAAGGAGAGCACTAGCTCGTTACTAAAACCCACCAAGGTTATACATGTATAGGGCTCCAATGTCTCCATCAACAATTGTTCTTCCTTGGCATGCCAGCTTCAATAGATATTATATTGTCTGTATCATGCACATACAGTCATTATGAGACAATATTATAAAAATTTCATTTAGAAATTCAAATTTGTTTCATAAGTAAATTCAACTTGTTCTCAAAATATGAAAAACTATCTCATAATTCTCTTTGTTGTTGCAACAACAGGAATCAGTCTTTATTATGGCCTTCTGCAACACCATATTGGAGACTACTTTTCCTGCAATTTTTCCATAACTAACAATCTATTTATTAACTAGAATGAAATTATCATTCTCTATGTATATATTATTAGCAACCAAGGTTTTACTTTGTTCCTCTGACAAAGCTTTCCTGTGACTACTTTAACTTGCAATTCCCTTATTGCATTATCTAACAACTCTTAAAATGTTCTCAACCTCATGAGTTAGTAATAATTACATCATTTCAGTTGTTAGCATAATCATTTCTCATTAAAATCATATATACATGCATTCACAAAAATGCATTCCACAAATGGATTCAAGTATAACAATTTTATCATGGATAAGTGTAACTCTACCAATTATACATTTTCATGATTATTCATGCCTATTATTCAATGCACTCATGTATTGGATTCATAATTCTCTATATCTAAGTCATGTATATCACCATTGATAATGGGAAAGTCTGGCCAATGCCTCAACACATTCTCCATACACTTCTATTGCTTGCTCAACTATCTGAATGCCTTCCTTTTCGACTCGAACAATACACCAAGAATATAATTATGTGGTGTTCATTAGTGTTAGAAAAAAGGTTACAGTACAAACATTATTTAGTAGTAAGAAGTTCAGTGGATATTTTTTTGGCACATAGCCTTTCCATAACTAACCATGGCACAGCCTCATACATGACTAGCTTGTTGCCATTTATTCATATAGCAGGTTCATACCCTTTTATTACTTTTGTTATTACCTCATAACCAATATATCATGACGCTCTACTATGTCAGTTGTATGCAGTCAAAAGATAACATATTGTATAATTACCATTGGCCTCCATCCTTTACCACACTTAGTGATATCGTATTTCCATTAATGCATTCAACTAATACAATAATGGAGTTTTGTAAAATAAACTCTGGCTGAGGGAATTCTTACCTAAATTCCCTTCAGTAGATATGCAGCATAAATGATCCGGATTTTATGAGCAGAATGAAATGAATATAGATTATTATTATTATTAACACAGAGACACAAAGAAAAATAACAGAGATACATTAAAATTGGCTTCTATTCAATAAGGAAATATGTCGAACTGTAAAATGCATACTGAAACAAGCTTGCTAGAATGATGGCGGTTTATATCTAAGAAGAGATGTGATGACCATGCTAATTCGCAAGAAGATGGTTACAATGAGTCTCTCCAATAATTTTTACAATAAAAAGGAATTTCAAAACCCTAGACATCCAAAAACCTAATCCTAGGAGATGAAGCACAAAAAGTCATGTGGGCCCTGTTGGGGTAAGTTGGTACATCAACTTCCCAGGGTCGTAACTTTTGCATACGATCATTGTTTTAGGTGCATGATAGCATGTTGGAAAGGTATATCCGAGGAATACACATGTTCTCGTTAGAATCTTACTCTGTATACAATTTAATTATGGTGATCCCTAAAAATGTTGTTTACGGCCTTAAAACGACCCTGGAAGTTTGGGACCCGAAAACTAAAAAAAAACTGCCAAACTAGAAAACTACTAAAATGAGCTAGATGGAATAGGTGGGAGGCCACCAAAATCCATCTGGATCAATCCTACCTCCTTTAGGAAGCAATGGTCTCCATTTCATTGAGTTCCCCCATCAGATGAGGAAATTTCTGTTGAATTTGGCCCCGAGTGAGCCACTTGCCTTGGTGCAGGAGCTTCCCTGCTTTGACAACTCAATAAAGTTGGATCCTCTGTTGGTGTGTTACCTTGACCTATGTTTCCACAATTTGATGCTTGGATTCCTATTGCATGCAGTCAGGGCTGAGCTCTGTTGGTGTCAATTTTTTTGTTATCTCCAAGGTGTCCAATAATGGTGGGAAATATGGCCAAAGGAAAGCCACGTTGAACATTGGGTGCAGGACAAGGAAAGGGGGAATGCTGAGCTCAAAAGCATTGTCTCCCAAATCCTTGGTGATGGTGTAAGGTCCATAATAGAGTGAACGAAGCTTACGATGGGTCCATGTAAGGTGTTCTTTCTGCAATTGCAACCAAACTTTTTCTCCCACCTGAAACTTATGTGGAACCTGGTGTTGATCATGGTGTTGCTTGTACTTGGCATTGGACTTCTATAAAATATCATGAACATGTTGGCATATGTGTTGGATCCTCTCAATTAACTGGGTGCATTTTTCAACTTTAGTTGGAGTAGGTGTCGAGTCAGTCGGGGTGGCTGCAAGGGGTAGTGTAACTTCCATGGGACCCAATGGTTGGAATCCCAACCCCACCTGAAAGGGGTTGTGGCCAATTGAGCTATGTAGGGCTTGGTTGTAGCTGTGTTGAACACATGGAAGACTCTCATTGCATGTGTGTGTGTGATTGGAATTGTACATCCCAGGATATGCATGATCATCTGATTGACGACCTCGGTTTGGCCATCTATCTGGGGGTGGAAGGCAGTGTATTTGATGTTCTTGGTGTCCAACAGTGACTAGAGGCTCGACCAAAATGTGATGAGGAACCAATTGTCCCGATATGAGACAACGGTTTGTGGGATTCCGAAATGTACCCACACTTATTTAAAGAAGAGCTTGGTAGTGGCCTCTGTTGTGATGCTCTTCTTGCAGGGGGCCAGAATCACCATTTTAGAAAAGAGATCAACAACCACAAAAACATTGTCATTTCCCTACTTGGTGGATGAAAGGCCCAAAATGTAGTCCATTGATATGGATTCCCATGGCCTGTCAAGAGTAGGAAGAGGGGTGTACAGACCTTGTTTCTTAGTGGTTGGTTTAGCAATAGTGCGGGCAGTGAAGGACATGATATACTTGCTGACATCATGTCAAAGTTTTAGCCAATAAAAATGTTGTTGCAACACCACCACTATTTTTTCGATGTCAAAGTGTCTTTCTACACAAATGTAGTGGCCTTCCCAAATCAGCTTCGCTCACTCGCTTGATGGAATGCAGAGATGGACTAGATGGCACAACCGCCCATCCTAAAGACGGAAATTAGTGACAACTGAGTTTTCTTCCAACATTTGGTAGGTGTTGGCAAAGTCAAGGTTTGTTTCATAGAGTTTGGGCCATTTGGAGGTCTTGTGGCCGCAAGAGTCTAGCACCGTGGTGATTGTCGCGACTAGAAGTCGATTTAGGTAGTTAGGGACTCGGTTGGTACTTCCTATTTTATACTTGATGTTGAGGTAGAACTTTTGTAAATATGTGGACCACTTCTGATGGAGGTCATTCTACGATTTCCCCTCGGTCTGCATGAACTGCAGTGGCTTATGATCAGTTTGGATGATTGTCTCCTTCCCAAGAATGTAATGCCTCCACTGGCGACATGATTTCACAATGGAGTACATTTATTTGTCATAAGTAGGGTACTTATGGACGACATCTGATAGTGTCTCACTGTGAAAGGCCACGGGGTGGTTGTACTGAGTGAGGATTGCACCCACATCATAGTCCGAAGCATCTGTCTCAATCTCAAAGGGTTGTTCTAGGTCAGGTAATGAAAGTGTCGGGGCTGAGAAAAAACGTTGTTTCAAATCATCGAATGCTTTTTTTTGGGACAAACCCCACGCAAATTTCTCCTTACCACCAACCCTGGTTACTTGGCTGAGGGCCCATGTAATATGGGAGAATCTCAACATGAACCTACAATAGAAATTGGCAAGGCCTAAGAAGCTCTGAAGCTCAATGAGTGTGGTTGTTCTTGGTCAATCACGGATGACCCAGATTTTCATTGGGTCCACATGCACACCATGTTGATTCATGATGTAGCCTAGGTATTGGACCTTGTCCATTTTGAAGGAGCATTTTTCCAAGTTGGAATATAGATTGTGTTGTCGTAGGGTGTGAAAAACCTATTGAATATGCTACAAGTGTTTCTCCCATATCTTTTTGTAGATGAGGATGTCATCCATATACACCCTGAAAAAATTATTGGTGAACGGTCGCATGATATCGTCCATCATCCTCATGAAATTTGTTGGAGCATTTGTCAAACCAAAGGGCATGAATAGCCATTAAAAAATACCTTCTTTCGACTTGAAGGCGGTCTTCCATACATGTGTCTTCTCTATTGGGACTTGGTGGTAGCCAAACTTCAGATCAATCTTATTGAAGTATTTTCCCCCCTTGATATGATCAAGGAGATCGTTTATTGGGGGAATTAGGTACCGATTCCTGACTATGATTTTATTTAGGGCCTGGTAATCAATGCAGAGTCTCCAATCCTGTCTTTATTCTGCACCAGCATGATTAGGCTCCCATAAGGTGATGAGTTGGGATGAATGTTCCCCTTGTGGAGTAGTTCTTGAATTTGTCACTTGATACCCTAATTCTCTAACAGAGAGCGACGATATATTGGCCCATTGGGTATCGGTGCGTCAGGGGTTAGGTCAATGGGATTATTGACCTGACAATGCATAGGTACCGAAGTAAGTGAGGAGAATATATCTTGGTATTATTTCATGACGTTATCCACTTTCTTCTGATGTGTGGAGAGGTTGGCCACGGAGTCCCTTGATGTGTCTACAATATTTTGCTCACTCTGAGAGCGAATCATGAAGAAGACAAACTTCCTGGTTTGAGAGATGACCTTCCTGCATTTCTTGGCAAATATCAAGGAAATAGCACTAGTTGGGATTACCTCGAGTATCCTGTACAATTTCCTGTTCAAGGTAATAATAACACTATGAGGATTAGACTCATATACAACATGATGTTTCCATAAATAAGGTTGTCCCAAATTAACATCAAAAAATTCAAGAGGATCAATGTCACAAAATACCTCATATTTGAAGGGCTTGATTTCATACGACAAGGGACACTATTGGCTGATATGGATATCGCTTCCTTGGTAGAGCCATCCAATGGTGTAGGGTTGTGGGTGCGGTGTTGTCGGCAGGGCTAGCCGCTTGACGACCTCTACTGAGATGAGGTTATTTTGACTACCTCTATCAACGATGAAGTGCAACGGGGTGCCTTTCACCCACATTTGTGAATGAAAGAGGTGCTCGCCTTCCTCTGGCTCATCTAGTTCACTAGGATGGGTCTTGGTGGTGGAAACGGTGGTGTTAGGTTCCGTGTCAATGATGAATCTCCCCCTTTCTGGTTCTGACTCAGATTCGGACCTCGCATCTGATTAAGAGGATTTCACCTCAACCACCAGTGATTTATTTGAGCGGAATCAGCAGTGTTATGCTAGAGGCTCTTATGGAAGTCACACCACTTCCCGGTATCTTTCTTTGTCTTTCCAATGTCCCTCCTTACTTGTAGCTTAAAAGGTTGTCCTGAGGCTATCCATATTTGTTTTGTCCTTTGTTTTGTGGGTTGGGGCTGCCCTTTCCCTACTTTTTCTTGGAGGGGTTCCCAGGCCCAAATTTCTACGTCTTTTGTTTAAGATTCTGCTCGATTTTGACGACATATCGATAGACCACACCCAAGGATGAGATGTATAGAAAATCCATTTTGGCCTGGATGTATCTATGCATACCATCGTAACACTTGAGCACCATATGTCACTCATAATATTTGATACCCAACTTGGTACAAAAGGTATGGAAGATATTTGTTAACTCTGGCACAACTTGGTCTCTTTCATGCTGTAGTGTGGTACATTTTATATACAATCCGTCATAACTTTTGACAGGGTAGAATTGTTCCCTAATAGAATCCTTGAAGGAATCCCAGGTGACCGTGACTGTGAATAATGTGGGTTCCTTTGTTTCCATTTTCTCACAGAAAGTCTCCCACCAATCTTTGACATGGGGAATGACTTTGAGGAGAGAAAAAGTAATCTTTTCTCTATTCGAAAATTTATGGACAGAAAAATACCCTTCTAGCAGATTCAACCATTTTTCTACAGCGTCTGCATCTATCTGACCTTCAAATATAGGAATATCAAAGTTGATTTGTACCTTATAGGGGGTGGTGCCTCCACTTGAGGAAGATGCATCGCCTGTTGGTATCTGCCAAAGGATTTGCGCAAAACTATCCATCATCTTGTTCCTTTGTTGCATGAGGGATTCCTCGAGCAACATTTTGAAAGGATATATTGTCTCGTCGTCTTTATTTTCGCCCGCCATGAGAGGTTTCTTGGGCGTGGGAGATATTTTTTCCTCAAGAGAAACAAGCTCAAGACCCAATTCTTTGTACCCTGACCTCGTCAGGGACATGCACTAAGAACGACAAGGAGCAGAACATTATGATACCATTGATCTGGATTTTATGAGAAGAAGGAAATTAATATAGATTATTATTATTCTTAACACAGAGACACAAAGAACAATAATATAGATACAGTAAAACTAGCTTCTATTCAATAAGGAAATATGTTGAACTGTAAAATGCAGATTGAAACAAGCTTGCTAGAATGGTGGTGGTTTATCTCCGAGAAGAGATGTGACAGTCGCACTCATTCATAAGAAGATGGTTTAAATGAGGCTCCCCAAGCCTTTTTACAATAAACAGGAATGTCAAAACCCTATACATCCAAAAACCTAACCTTAGGAGATGAAGCACCAAAATTCATGTGGGCTCTGCTGGGGTAAGTTAGTACATCAACTTCTTAGGGTCGTAACTTTTGCATACGATGTCTGTTTTAGGCGCACGATAGCCCATTGGAAAGTTATATCCGAGAGTTACACATGTTATCATCATAATCTGTCTCTATCTACAATATAACTGTGGCGAGCCCTAAAAACATTGTTTAGGGCCTCAAAATGGCCTTAGAAGTTTGGGACCCGAAAACTAGAAAAAAAAATGCCAAAATGGAAAACTGCCAAAATGAGCTAGATGGAATAGGTGGGAGGCCACCAACATCCATATGGATCAATAAATTCATAAAATACATACTTTCAAAGCTTCCATTAAATAAATTTGATGTATCATTGTACATGATTGGTTTTATTTTGAGTACCTTTCCAACCCAATCACTTTTGGCTACTTTTGCATTTCCATCCAAATACTATATTGATATTAAATTTTAGCATTCCTCAATTTCTGCATCCCTCTAATCCAACACCCACATGATCAAATTACATAACCACTCATACTCTCTTATTGACCTTGTATCTTCAACATTCATTTACTTGCTGGACCAAATTGATTTTTAGCTTGCCCTCCCTGAACACTTCAACACTTGCAGTTGCTTCAACCATTATTTTCTTCGTTCATGGTTCCTCATTAATATCCCTTTAGGAAATCGCCTCCATGTCCGAGTCCCTTTGACTTTTCTTCCCATTGTACCTTGGCAATGCACTCAACACCTTTGGAATGTACTCAACATTCCTCTTCATTTTTTTCATAGTTCTTGAGTGCTACAATAGACTCAACTAACTTGGAATCCACCTAATGGTATCCTTTTCCACTATCTTTGAGTTACTCGTGAACTTTCTCAAATTTTGGAATGATATGATATTTATGTAATGCCTTCCCCATAAGTATGGCTATATACCTCCAGAACCAATCTGCAGATGATGCATTTTTTATGCATCTATTGGCACTTCTTTATACATATTCTATCTACAAGCATGCTTCCACTGCACTACTTTGAAAAAAATCATGGAGGTGCTATCTCCAAAACTGTAGGTTTGATCCTCGAAAATATTACATCTTATTTCCATGTATACATTATGTCTTCCTTTATCAGAATACTAGCATACTGGTATATCAATCTGCATAGAACAGATCTTCCCACAATGTACCTTTTTAACGTAACATTGGCTTGTGTTAGAGTGGATAATATTTCAATACTTTCTCCACTTAAATAATATTATTTTCACCTTGATTCCACTGAGTGCCTTGATTTGTATGAGTGGATTTCTTGTAGTGGATTCCCAAGCCTTCATGGTTGCACCTAGATTCATACCTTAACATTCTTCAGTCTTGACCTTTGATCATCTTGAGAGATATTCTTGTGATAGAACCCTTTCCTTGAGTACCTATGATTATATTTAACCAAATTTCAACCTTCTCAACTATTATGAAAATCCATCTCTCTACACTTCCATGGTCTTAGCTTCATGCATACCCATTTCTCATGATTTATCATGAAACATAGATGATCTCTCTCTTACTCAAAATCCCCAATTGGTATGCATATTTTTCATCTTGAAGTCTTTTCCAAATTACAGTTACATATAAAGTCTTCTATCTTACGCATTGAGTATAGACATCTTCATCTGGTAGCTTCCTTAAGCAATCATTCCACATTTTGAAGAACTAACCCTGCACTGTTCCTCATACCTGAAGATACCACTTTGCTAAGACAATTTTCTTTGTTTTATCATCAAACTTAATCTCTGCTCAAAACACATTTATTATATAAGATAACAATTCTAATTTTTTTGTTAAAGCAAGCATACAACCACAATACACCATTCTGGTAACATAGGTACAATTTTTCCCCTTCATGGTTACTAGAATTATTCTTTTTGACTTTCTTTGAATTATGTTTCTCATATCACAATTTTTAGTGATTATATGGAATCCTTATTCCAATACCTTTCCAATGACTTCTTTCTTCCTCAATTCTGAGTTTTGAGCATAAAGTTATAGTCATTTGATTATTACCCATTAATTCATTTTGTTCACACATCAACTAAGTGAAAATATGAATTGTATTATGCATATTTGAACCTCCTCCTTTGCATTTTCGGCAGGATCCCAATTGGGTACCTTCATAAACATATTCAGGTCACTCTGGCCAATTTTCACCTTCATCTGAGCTCCAGGATGCTAAATACATTCTACAGACATTTCAGGCCAATTAGTACGTTTGGCCCTGAATGCTATAGGTACCTTCTACCCACTCCTATGCAGTTTATGTGCCCATATTTATAATTTCTCTCCATGATTTTGTTCTATGGATCAATATATTTCCATATACGACTCTTGTTCCTCAATCTGATTACTGAGTAGGAAGTTATGGCCTTCGGAAGTTAGTTGGGTCTTAAAATTTACCCTCTGTTGTTTGACATGTAACTCCCTCATACTAAATTTGTTTGACGATTGGTATACATCGTTACAAATCTATTTTCGAGCTCTTTAATTTGAGCTACAAAATTGCACCTTGGTTGAACTTTTTTCGAGTAGCTAAAAACACTGTTTATGGCCTCAAAAATGCCCTGCAAATTCAATGCCTGGAAAATACCAAAATTTTCTAGTAATTTTCATTAATATTTTTAAACTATGCTTAACTTAAGTTGAATGGGATGCTAACATTGCACCCAAGTCCACCTGGCACCTCTAGAAGATGTCATGTCATCTCCTGGCCACTATGGCCCTGCCTTGTTCGCCTCCACCTTCTTCTTTTATCTGTTACTCCTTTATTACCCAGAGCATTCACCTTACCTTTTGGGTCCCACAACTTCGCTTATATGTGGCCATATTTTATTGGGTAGCGGGGATGGGAAGGTACCATCCCATACCCATTGACCATGCATGCATGAAGTTACACATTGACATAATCTAACGACTGTCATTTGATGGGCACTGATGGGGATTGACGATCCACGTTGCATTTTATCCCGCTCTACCCCACCGAAATTTAACATGGTGGGGAGGGGACGAAAAACCTAACCAAGGTTAGGGTTGGGGGATGTTTCTCACATCCATGCATTTTTTTCCCTCTGCGTTGGGTTAGTCTAACTCATTCGACCCCCCTGAAATCCACACAGGGTTGACACGTGTCCTGCGCTTGAGGTTCTGTTGGGTAGGATAACATCGCCCCCATGGTGTCAGTTCTCATACAATCTCACACTTTCCACTGCCACCATGGAATTACATGTTGCCCACCTGCCATGTCAATTGAAACGTGGTCCCCACGTCACACTAACATCAGTGTACGAAAAAATACCCAAAATTTTCCAATTTTTCAAAATTTCCTATTTTTTTCGAAATTCCCAAAATTGGTCAATTTTGAAATAATTTTTGGGGACTCCATAGAAACTATGTAATAAATATTAATACGGCCTATTCAATCCCTATACATTTAAATTGGTCCGTTGTTTTTCAAATTCAACTCTTTCGCTTTGAATTTACCATTATTTAGCTACAGGAAATTAGGACTTTTGCCCAATTTCATCCAATTTCACCATGGTCGCTCTGCAAATGTATAATTTCAACCAATTTCATCCAAATAAATGTCAATTCAACCTTTTCAACAACAAATTTATTGTGTGCACCTCTGTTTGACATTCCTGGGTATGAATATCGCTCCAATTTATTCATGAATTGGGAATTTTTTACATTTTCCACCATTGTTGCACTGTAACTTCGAAATTCGGCCAATTAGAAGCCCAAATTTTCCCAATACGAGATTTAAAATAGGGATTTTAATTCCTGGGCTCAATTATGCCAAAACCAATGAAATATCCTCCAATTTTACTACAATAATTTTTTCGAACATTTTGCAGACATACTCTTCCTAACATTGTATCAAACAGTTTGCTTGAAAAATCTATAATTTCACTTATGTGCTCTACTAAATGGCCCATGTAGGCTCAATGTTGAAAAATGGTCTTTGATACCACATTGTAACATCCCTAGCTCCCTGTTGGGAAATGCCAAATCAAAATTATGAACTCTGATACTAATTTAATTCATAAAAATACTCTGCAAATGCACATATTCATACAAAATAATAACAAAAATATACATGCATCTTACATAGGAAAAAACCCATGAAAATAAATGCATAAATATTAACACAACACATAAAATAACACACAATTGACACTTATCTTTGATAAAAAGAACACCAACTGTGTGCAAACTTTCCACGTTCATCCCAGCCTTACACCACACTGCTCATAACTCTTAGTAGTGGGTCATCCCCGAGCTAGGGCTTAAACTCCACCTAGGAAAGGGAATCCTAACCTAGGCTAAGGTCTCCCACACATCATAAAGCTCATAATCAGGTGCCAACTCAAGCTAAAATCCTACATTCCCTCATTCCCCTCTTGTTTTTCCCACCCTATGAAGTCTTCCCCTTCTCTTCTTAATAGTCCTTCGGTTGTCCCACTTCCTATTTGGGGCTTCAACAACATGTCAAACATGAATTCTCAAAGCCTTGTAGCTACATCTTGGCACCTTGGGAATTAATTTCCAAAACTTATCTCACCTGGATAGAATGTTCATGGTCTTGAAAACCCGCTTCTTCAATACTCCACGAGCTTGAAAACCTGCCTCTTCTGCTCCAAATATTCCCAAATACAGTTGATAGTAATAGCAGGGTACAGATGATAGCTGAGTTAGTGAAGGAATGATGATAAAATGATAGGAAAATGAACTAAGTCCAAATTATATCTATGTGTCTTACCAACTTGACACTTGTCATGTTGGGAACTACCTTGGGGCCACTTGACCCCCACTTGTCCCCATCCTTAGAATTTAGGATAAAATAAATATCCATACTTTATACTTTAAGGAATATTAACATAATATTCCTTTGGACTTAAGCTCTTCTAGATGAGCCCCTTTTCCTAAATGTTTAGCCTCCTTTCCCTATCTAGTGGAGTTTATCCCCCCCATACTCTTCTACATGGTTGGTCTGTAGCAGTGATGCGTTTTCATTAATATTTGTGTGTGATTACATATTACAATGATGGTTCACTGGCCATTTTAGCATCTGGCTCTCCAACCTAATAACCACACAAGCACTTTGGCCTAAAAATACATATACACAAAGGCACTCTAGTCCAAAATATCCTGGATCACTAGCTTATGTGTTCGTTTACATTTATATGTACAATTGGGGTTCGGCCTAGGGGTATTACACAAGACACCTTAAATGTACATTCCAATGATCCCCAATTTGTGTTTAAATACAAATATAATGATCTTATTGGTAGGATAATATGTTGATCCTGACCATTGAAAAATCACTACAAATAGATGTTTATAAATCTTCTCTAAATATAGGAAATCTATCATCAATCAATTCTATAAGAGAAAGATTTAGTTTTGCATGGACTAAAAATTCAGCAGAGAATTCAAAGCAATTGTTTTTTATTTATTAAAAATTAACTAGATGATGAAGAATTTTTCCTCAATGTACCATCAAGGAAATTCATGATCAGCCAAACGTATTGTAGTTGGTATTAAATTTTTTATCGTAAGGATCCAAATCCATATCTAGAAAAATTAGAGTACCGTCCACCCCATGGGCCTCTAATTCTCATGGAACATGGGAAATTTTTGTCTAGATTTACATAGTGCCCAAAATCTTTTCGAGTGTTCAAACTCCTTCATATTCTGAATCTGATTGTACATTTCATCATTTGAATGGTAGCCACTTGCATCATTACTCCTTATGTAGGTGCAAATCTTATATGACATTGTCTTGTATTATTTGTTTGCTATTAACTTTGTCAATTGGACACATTGAATGAGCTTATATTTTTAGTTATAGGATGAGGTGATCACACTGTGAATATTTTTTGGCACAAGAGAATTTTTGGCATTTGAAAATAGAAATGGGGGTACTTTGTTTTCATTTATTTGATATGAAATATTTATAATTTGCTTTTATAAGGAAATTTGGGATTATATTGGTGTCCATAGATGGCCAGAAAAGATTCATTTGGAATATTGTTTTAAACATTGTATGTGTGACGAAGGGAGTGCATTTGGAAACTCATACAAAATGGAGGAAGAATGCATACACAATTTCCTAGAGGATTGCAAAATGGTTGTTTATTTTAGACAGTCTTTGTGATAGGGAGAATTCCCTAGGTCATTGCAATTATTGGGGATGATATGCATCATTGAACCCATTCTAGAACATGGACACGTAATAAATGCAACATGTACATCTTAAAATTTTATCCAGAATCTGAACAATTGAAAATCAGTTAGCCTCATAATCTTGTTTTGGGTTAAGATTATTGATTACTATAATCTATGTCATTGTATTTATATTTATATTACATAAGTGGGTATCTTACATATGGGGGGAAGAAAATGAGATGAGGTGAGAGAGAATGGAAACATAAGAGTAGAGGAGAAAAAGAGTCAAGAGATACATAAGAATAGTCGAGCTAAGGAGGCGAGTCAAGTAGAAAAGCAGAGAAAAGAAAGCAAGGGGTGACAAATGAGTAGTAAGATCCAAGATAAAGAGAAGAGAAACTGCACTAGAACAGTGTACAAGAGAAAGATCTGTTCCAGAGAGAATTTCATAATAAGAGAGGTAGTCAAAGAGACGCAACATTAGGAGTGAGGTATCAAGATAAGATACCAAAAGTAGTGGGAGAAGGATTGAAGAAAATGAGATCAGATCCCCTTAGCTAGTAAGAGATGCAATCACATCAGAGGAAGATGGGGCATAGAGAAGTAGTGCCAAAATAGCAGAAGATAGTGATGGATCCCTCCAAGGAGAAGATACCTTGGCGATTATAAGGAATCTTACTTGGATAGAGATAGGGAGCTCTTTTGGATCTATCACCAAAGAATATGAAAGAGTATGGAAGAACCTCCTCTTTGAACTATCCCCCTTGTGCATTTCTCATCAAGAAGAAAGAACTGAAGAAAGTCCAGAGGTGAGAGAAGTAGAAGAAGAAAGCATAGACGAAAGGGAAGGATAATATATGAGTGAAGTACAAGCCAATGTCAACAACACTTCACAAGAAAGATCCTTAGTATCAGTGGCATCAAGTAGTAGTCATTCTGGAAGACACAATACTAGATCAAGTATGGTGAACCATGATTCAACCCTTAGGATTCTCGCATTTCATGGGACGAGAAGAGACGATGCAGAAAAACATTGGTTCATGTGTGAAGCTATATGGTCTATGAAAATAGTCACAAACAAGGCATCTGAGATCGTGCAGCTAGAAACCACATTCATAGATAGAGCTCTGACATGGTACATGAAGTACAAGGCTACTGTGTCGACGAGACAAGAAAGGTTTCTTACAGAAATAAAGAGAGATCTCCTTAGATAATTTCAGAAACCAAATTTGGAATCACAATGTATAACCGAGATCAAAGAGGTCAAGAAACAAGTTGGAGAAAGCATGTGGGATTATGACCAACATTTCAATATTTTGTTGGAGTATAGAATAATGTTTTAGATATGATATGTCCAACATAGATAATGTTTTATTGTCAGACTCCTACCACATATTTGAGTGTCGCTCACCTAACAGAAGGTAATGACCTATGCAAAGGTTGTATAAATTGCAATGCGCTTAGAGTCTACACTAGGAGATGGCGAGATGTCAATAAGCCTAGAATAGGTATAATTTCATCTCGTGAACCTCACTATCAAACTACAAGATATGGTGAAGGCTAAGGTGGTGCATAAGAATGTATGGTGTACCATGTGTTGCATAAAATATCACCATACAAATGAGTGTCCTGCGTTAGGAAGTTACATGGTGATGGGCACGTTGAATCCGTTTCTGACAGGACCACAGACCAAGTGATGTGAAATTTGTAGACAATGGGATCATATACCTCCCCGTTATCCAACACTACATAAGTATCAAAAGACCACGAACATTCCATTTTGCAAGTTTTTCAAGTCCATGGACCAGGATGCGAACAATTGTAGTTCAATGCAGATAATGAAGTAGCACATTGTATATGCTTACTGGGTCTAGGAAGACAATAAGGGTGGATACCACGAAGGCGTTGGCTAGGGAGTCTACCAAGGAGGCTAGAGAGGAGGATATGGAAGAGGATACAATAGAGAAGGAAGACCACCTACCTATTTTAATTGTGGCAAGACAAGTCACTTGTCGCAATTATGTACCAAGCCATGCACACTGTGTGGATATTGCCACAATTAAAACCATGTCAAGAAGGATTTCCTAGAGTTGTTGTCCAAATGGGAAGAAAAGAAGGGCCATTGAAACATGGTGATTGTTGAGATGCATGAAGATAAGAAGATGAAAGAAGAATAATATGTATGGGTGGTAACTCGAGGAAGCATCCATAGGGGAGTTGACTCGGAACAAGGAGAAAGTTCAAAGTAGAATATAGAAGGAAAGATCATCAAATCATCATAGGAATATCCCAAGTTTGACATCATGCAACAACAACAGTTCATTTGTGATGAGAAAAGGGCACTAGAAGAGGACAATGCATGCAAAGAATTGCAACATACAACACATAGGGTGTTAGAAGATACCCACGTGTGTGAAAAATTGCAACATACAATGTAGAGGGCACTGGAAGAGGTCCACCTATGCGAAGAAGTGCAACGTACAACACAAAGGGAACTACAACATGAACACATGTGCAAAGAGTCACAATGCACGATGCAAGAGGAAACACAACACAACACTTACCCCAAGGATAAATTAGAAAAATAGGTAAATGACTTATTGCGTTGTTGTCTTTAGGTGTTGGGTGATCCTATAGTTGCAAAAAAATTAACCCACATGTTGACGAGATGTATGGAGGAAGGGGAGACCGACACTGTTGTTTATGCCCCATTACTAGAATGAGATGTGTGCCATGTAGGCAAGAGGAAGTGCATGAGGAGAGAATTTAAAATGACAGTTGAGCTAGGGAGTTGCAACATGGATGGTGTCATGTTGTACCTAGGATCGACATGAACATCTTGCCAACAAAATCATGGGAGTTTATGGGTAAACCAAATTTGGTGTGGTCCCCCATTCAACCTAGCCTTTCCAACCAATACAAAATTTATCCAATGGCGAGTTGGAACAAGTGGAAGTGAACATTGATAAGGTAAAAACTAAAGCATACTTTGAAGTGATTGAAATTATGGATGACTTATATCCCTATCTAGATCTACTAATTCTGAAGCAATGACATATGTCCTTTGAGATAGACACCTTGCATGTTGTTGTGCCACTATATCCAAATGATGGTGACAAATATAACGATCCCATAAATGAATATTCACAAAGATCAATCATCAAAAACATATACAACATCACTGGATGCAATGATAACAATGTGAATCCAATAACTGATGTAAAATTGAGTTGGAGAAGTGTCCATTCCTATGACATGGATTATTAGGATGTAATGGCTAGATGGTAGAATAATCTATATGAGGTATCAACCAGGATATGCACAAAAATAACCAAATCAATGCATTGGATAGAATCATAATCTTTCAACCTACCAATGTTTGAGAGGACAGGACAAGCCCCACAGGAACATTTATAGCAGAGATGGAGGAGAGTGTGCCTGAAACCCAAAGGATTGTGGCTATGGACGTAGTAGTCAAGGGAAATCCCATGCACCGGTGGGTGATGCACCATGTAGATATACAGGAATGGGCACAGGTAGTGGTATGTATCAAAGTACGGTTCCAACCCATGACCGAGTTTGAATTAATGATTTGATTCAAGGGTACCAAAGATCCCCAGGAACATATTTTTTTCTATGAGAGGCACTAGACAACCAAGAAAATTCTTAGCACAAAATGGGTTCATAGGTTAGTCCATACCATGGATATGGTACTGAGAAGTTGGTATATCTAGGATGAAACAAGAAGGAAAACAGGGGACTGTGAGAAAGTGAGTAATCAGTTCTTTGTAACGTTCAAATTTATGTCTGAGGTCCCTGCACAAAGGGATATTTTATTAATAATCAAGGATTTCAGCTTCCATTGGCATCCCAAAGACACGACGCAAAAGTTTTTCTACGCATACCATAAGCTGATGGAAAAATTGAAACAATTGGTATACTATTGGAAGGTCGATAGTGATAACACGCAGGAAGAGGACCCTCAAGGCGTATAGATCAATGAAGCCGAGGGTGAGTGCATAGTTCAAGGAAAGGCCTCGAGTGGCAATATTTCGGACTATAAGTAGCCATTGAAAACAAATAAACATAATATAGGCACAGAAGAAGCACCTAAAATGACCATAATTGGTGATTACTAGGATCAAGAAACATTGACACAAGTGGTAGACTTGCTGAAATAATATGAAGACCTGTTTCCAAGGATTTTTTTAGAGATGAAGGGGATTGAAAAATCCCTTAGAGGGATGAAGATTCGGTTGAAGCCAGATGCTAATTCAGTCAAGAAGAGACCATATCGAATGAACCCGAAGCACAAAAAGAAATTGAACAAAGAGTTGGATGAAATGTTGGAGGCAAGGATTATGCTTCTATGGAAGAGTTAGATTTCATTAGTCCGATGGTATTGCAACCAAAGAAGACAAGCAATCTAAGAAATTATTTAGATCTATGCAACTTAAATGCAACATGCTTACACGGTCCCTTTCTTACACCATTTATAGATGAGGTGTTGGAGAATATGGGTGGGCGTGGAGCTAATTAGCCATTCATAGATGGAATTTCAGGTTATCATCAAGTGTGAATCGTGGGCAAAGATAGAGCCAAGAAAAAGTTTGCAATAGAGTGGGGCTTATTTGCATACATAGTAATGCCATTTTGCTTGAAGAATGACATGTGGTGTTTCCTAGAATTGTGATCGTAGCCTTTAAGGACTTCATGCATAAGTTTCTAGAGGTATACTTGGATGATTGGATGGTGTTCAACTTACTCAAGGATCATATGTAGGTACTATGGTTGATTCTGGATAGATGTAGACAGTTGTAGATCTCATTAAAATTGAAAAAGTGCATCTTCTATACCCCATTTGGAACACTATTTGGGCATGTTGTGTGCAAGGAAGTCTTTCTAATTGATCAGGAAAATATTGCAACAATTGTGGACATGTTGGCTCCCACCTCAGTCAAAGAGTTGTGATTGATGTTGGGCCACATTGGATATTATATACTATTCATATAGATTTACATAAAGGTTGCTATGTTGTTGGAGAAGCTATTGCGCAAAGATACCAAGTATGTCTGGGCCCGGGAATGTCAGGAGGTGTTGGAAACACTGAAAGAAAGATCGACGACTGTGTCGATCTTAATATTTCCATATTGAACCAATATATTTCACGTGCATGTGGATGTGTCCTCTATTACACTTGGCACAATGCTTGCACAACACAAAGAAGATAGCATTGATCATATAGTCTATTTTTCCAGTAGGAAGCTATGAAATTTTAAGAAGAATTATACGACCATGGAATGTGAAGGACTGGCAATGGTCTATGCCCAGAAGTTTCGACATTACTTACTCGACACTCTCTTCAAGTTTTTTACTAACCATTTGGAACTCAACTATTTGGTCAATAAGCGATTTTTGGAGGGGAGGATATGCCAATGGTTGTTTCTTTTCCAAGAATTTGAGTTTGAAGTAGTAGTCAATCCCAATAAGAACAATTTTGGGCATGACCATCTTATGAGGATATAGTCAAGGGAAGCTAGAGGCAGTTTAGATGATGAGCACCCCAATGCACATCTATTCAAGGTTGAAGCGGTGTTGGATCAACTAGTAGAGATTGCAACATACTTAATGAAATGTCATGCACCGAAGGAATACACTCAGACACAAAGTAGAAAAATAGTGACCTGGAGCGTTGATTACCAGTTGATCGCAGGGAACTTGTACAAGCTTGGCATTGATGGGATCTTGCGCATGTGTATTAGAACATGAGCATGAAGGTATTGTGGGGGGGCANGCACAACATGGTCCTCTATGAGGAGCATGAAGGTACTGTGGGGGGGCACAACGTAGGAAAGGAAACTGTACAGAAAGTGTTGAGCGTAGGGTTATGGTGGCCATCAGTATTTAAAGAAGCTAAGGAATATTGCAAGAATTGTGATGTCTGCTAGCGAATCGAGAAACCTTTGAGAAGAGATGAACTACAACTTTTCCCAGTCACAACACTAGATTCGTTTGAAAAATGGGCAATTGATTTTGTGGGTTCGATCAATGCACCTCTGTGCAAAAACAACATGTGCTACAAATTGACTTTTCATCATATTAAACATGAATATAATTTTAAATGCATATCATGCTTACATTCTAATTAAATTTTCCAACAATCTATTTGAATGAATATTAGTTAGAACGCTCCAATTTTGATTACAATCCGCTTTAATTAATATTAGTTGGATTAAATAGGGTCAAAAATAAAGAATGGCACTCCCTGATGTCCATTGTATGTGGAAAAACAATTCATAATATTTTATTATGCTTCCTATAGATGTTATCATTGAGCAAATCAAGATGGGCTTAAGCTATCTCGTTGCTTGACTTTGTCAAGTTTATCACAATTTGTCAAATACATATGGGAAAGTATTCATGTCACTGATTGAGTCATTCTTAAATGAATCATTACATTAATTTTGATAACTAAATGAAAAGGGATTCCCAGCGCAACAGTATAAAAAAATACATAGTTACATTACCATTTCAACCTTTTTTTTTCAGCAGAAAAAAATTCCTCAATTATATTAAGTAATATAGTATGTTCTCATAACTGGTTACAACAAATGATAAAATAGAGTTGTCCAAGTAAGTCTTTCACCAACAATTGGATAGTCCAATTCGATGGAGGAAGAGATTGTGTTACATGCAATGAAGAAAGAGAAGATAAAACAAGTTATAAATGAAGAGAGAGTGTCGAGCAAAAGAGAGTGTCACAGGAGTTGTACCATGGGAAAAACAAATATGAAAGAGAAAGTTGAAGTTGCTTGCAATGACTGATAGAAATTAGTCTTAGAATATTTTGATCATATGTGAGGGGCCCTCATGGCCATCCAGCCACAGGTTGTATGTAATATGGCCAACAACTTTTTGTAGATATGACTTAGAGAAAAGATTCACCTCGCTATTGAATTCTCACGAAGCATGTGTAAAGATGAGTTCCTTAAAATGGCGTTGGAGAATTTTGATGTGGTCCATCCAGGCCAAGAGAGTGATCGATTGGAGCTTGCCACTGTGATTCAACTATTCTATGACAATGTTGGAATCGCCAATGAGACGAAGGTGATCAATATTTAATCTTGTGGCCAAGTGAAGGGTGGCCCAGGCACCCAGAAGTTCAGCCCTTGTGTTTGTGCTCAGGCCACAGCTGAAAGTCCATCTATAGATTGTAGTTGTGTTTATTTTGATCAGACCACCCACTCCACTCAAAGTACCGCAGCATTGGGATGCACCATCAAACCACCTCGTAGGGAAATCCTCTACTATGTGTGGATTTTTTAAGATTTTTTTTTTCCCCTTATAAGGATGAATACCTCTCCACAAATGATGTAGGCCAAGTATTTTGTAAACCACTAAGTTGACCGAAGGATAAGTGTCTTCAAAGATCTTGTTGTTCCTAGCTAGCCAGATGTACAAAATGACCAATGGAGGAAGAAATTTATGAGTGTGCTCACTGGAAATCCATTGTGTGAAGCAAGCTGATAGAGAGGTCCCATTATAGGCAGAGGTAATATTGAGGTCAATTAAAATCTTGTCCCAGACTCGTTGGGTAAAATGGAAATGAATGAAGAGGTGTTTAACAGATTCAACATCCCTGTTGCAAAGCTAACAGATGTTTGGGCCCATCAAACCCTTTTTGAGTAAGTTATCGCATGTGGGTATTTTATTTTCGTTTGCAATCCAATTGAAGAGTTTGACCTTGAGTGGGATTTTCCAGATGCATATATTTTTGTGCCAGCCAGGGATAATGTTATGAGATGTTAAATTACAAATGGTCGTGTAAATGTTTTTTACTGTGGTATGGCCTGAGTTGTCGCCACCTACCCACATCAACTATTCCTCTATGTTAAGGAGTTGTATACCCATGCGGGTTAGTTCCAAGTAGAAGCGATCCTATTCTTCCTCCTGTGTTGTAGCTAATTCTAGCTCGCCACCCAATTTCCAACCAATAAAAAGATTCCCCTGTTCGTGGAAGCGCACCGCTTGGTAGAGGTAATTTATATTTATATGGTTCAATTGTTGGATGTGGGAGAGACAGGTGTAGAGATGAACTGGTACCAAGGATGTGGTCCTTACCCAGATCGATGGAGTGGTCGGAGCCAGGCTTCCAGCAGATCCATTTTTTAATCCAATGTGTCGATTTTGAGAGGTTCCTCCATGTCTGTGAGGCAGTTCTATAATGGATGTGGGACGAGTGGACCCATGTGGCCACTGAGGTGTATGGTATATACTTATATTTAATTACCATGCTCCAAATGTCTTTTGTGGTGAGGTAATGCCAGAGATAGTTGGTGGCTAGAGCAGTATTGAAAGTGAAAATATTGCTAATCCCCCATCCACCATGTAGCTTCAGTTTTTCCAGAGATTCCCAATTGCAATGGTGCATCTCAGTCCATAGAAAGTTATAAGTGAGATTTCGGAGTTTGTCTAGGACCAGTGAGGGGATGGCTTCCAGTGCCATCCAATAGACAGGTTGTCCTTCGAGGGTGGTTTTAATCAGAGTGTAGCGACCTCCAATGGAGAGCCATTTGTTACACCAATGTCCCAATTTATTCTCCACCTTGGAGACAAGCCAATCCCAATCAGAATTCTTGTAATTTTCATCTTTGATAAAGTATCCCAAGTACTAGAATCCTTGTGAGAGATGGATAAATGAATGTGGTAAGATGCCCTTAAGGAGTTCCAGGTCTTGTTTCTGTAAATTGGCGTGGTGAAATGTAGATTTTGACCAATTGATTTGTAGGCCAGTGGCGGAGCAGAAGATCTTCAAGAGATTATCAATTTCCTTCCATTCAATAGGACTTCCACTTGACATAATTAGGACATCGTCAACAAATATAAGGTGGAGGATGTTAACCAACCTCAAGACCTTGATCTCTGTGATCTTGCCTTCAAACTAGCTTTTTTGTAGGAGGAGGCTTAAACCTTCCATGACCAGAATGAAGAGGAGTGGTGAGAGAGGGCATCCCTACCTCAAGCCTCTGCCACTGTGGAAGAAGGGAGAAGTTTCTCCATTTATCATCACAATGAATGTTGCACTTGTAATGCAACTCATGATCTAGGTGATGTTGGAGTGGCTAAAACCCATTTGGATGAGAATGAGCCTAATAAAATCCCAATCTATATAGTTGAAGGCCTTTTTTAGGTCTATCTTGAGGATAAGAGAATGAGATTTTTTATGGTTGATGTTGTGTAAGCATTCTTGTGCTGTGCCAATGACATCGATAATTTGACGGCCCTTCAAAAACCCAAGTTGTTTCCTGGATAGAGATCGCGAAAGGATGGGTTTGATTTTGATAGCTATGATTTTAGAGATGAGCTTGTAGCATAGATTGCAAAGGAAAATCGGTCTGTAATCACCAAATATTGTCGGGTGATTTGTTTTTGGAATCAGAGTCAATAAAGTGGAATTTATGGCTCGAGAGATTTTGCCATGAAGTCTGGAATCCTCCACTAATTCTTGAAGACCAGGTCCCAGTAGGTCAAAAAATGTAAGTAAAACTCAATGGTGCAACCTTCTGGACCTGAGCTTTGATCCTTAGAAAAGGATTTAAGTGCAGTAAGAACTTCTTGTAATGTACAAAGTTGCTCCAGGAGTAATGATTCCTCCATTGTGACAGTGTGCGGGAAGAGTTGGGCCACTGAGACTTATGTTTGAGAGTGTGCTTGAGATCTGGACTTGTAAAAAGAAGTGGATGCCACGATCATGATCTCTTACTATCTTGTAATAAAAGTACTTGCATCATCAATAATCTCCCATATATGCTTCTTGTTTCTAGAGTCACTGGCGAAGCGATGGAAAAATTTATTATTCAGATCACCACATTTTACCCAAGTAGCTCTTCTTCGCTGCCTCCAGAGGGCTTCATCGGCCAGTATGATTTTATTTCTTTCAGATTCAAGTTGTTTTATGAGTTTTAGATTATTCCCTGTGTGCCCAACTAGTGAGTCAATATGGTGAAGATCTGAGAGTCTACGCTCCAACTCATGCAACGAATGTAGCGTGCACTTTTTGTGGTGGATGGCCCATCTTTTAATAACAAATTTCAGGTGTTTCAATTTCCTTATAAAATGATTTTGAATACCCGAATTGAGCTGGGGATTTGGTTCAGACCAAGTAGACGTGACTACAGTAGCAAATTCGTCTTCAATAAGCCAATGGGAGTTAAATTTGAATGGGTGGTTGATCCGCTCCATTGGTGTTCCGAATTGCAAAATGATTGGAGTGTGATCTAATAGGTAGGGGGGTGTCTACACATGATCTGAATCTACCATCTGTTGTGGCCAGGTTCTTTGAAATGTAGAAGGAGTCTAGGAATTTGGAAATGGAATCGAGCCCAACTCTTTCATTGCGCCAGGTTGGAGATAGGACAACCGGAGGGAAATCAATCATGCCATGAGATTGAAAAAGTGAGATGAAATAGTCTACCAAGGGATCTTGTAGAGCTGAAGCACCCCAAATTTCATTAGAGTTGGTAGTAAAATTCAGGTCCCCTGCAAGTTCCCGTTACCATTTCAACCTATTGTTCCAGAATCTGGACTTAAGGCTAGGAAGTATAGAGTCTAGGCATCCAGAAAAGGGTAAAAGATAAGGGAAGGAGCAAACAACTGGAAGAGAAACTATAGTTGATTTCTAAGTTGTCTGTGTATAAATTCCACCTATTCTTGCATGGTTATGTGTCGTTCAATGGCTGCCCACGAATGTTCTAGTTCGACCCGAGTGGTTGTAGTTCTTAGTATAGTGTCAAATATGTTTAAGGAAATGCTAGTTTGGTCTGCGAGGCCGGGTTCTATGTGAGGTTGCTTTGCAACAGGGACAGTCATTTAAGGAACAAAGATTTAAGAGGCTGTTTTTTTTTTTTTTTTGAGTTGTTGATTCAATTTTTTGATTTATACGAGAGAAAAAGGAATCCCATGAGACAAATTAATAGTTTAACAAATTGAAGGTCATATTCCGGAACTGAGTTAGAAATTTGGAACCATGTATGAAATGAAAGAAAAGCATAAAGCTGTAAGACAATGTGAGGCATCATTTCGAGAGGAATCTCACGTTGTAATAGAAAAATAAATAGAAGAGAAACACTTTAGTGAAGCATAAAATATAGCGATATAAGTAATCCACAGGTCTTGTACCTACTAATAGCCGATATAGAGGAAAAGCAACAAATAATTAGATAACTAAAACATCAATCCCACAGTAGAGGTTGTACCAAATTGCAGTCAAAGCATTCATCAAAGATGCATATAAAAATGTCATGAAGCATGAAATAACAGAAGAAAGCACATAACTCAATCTTGACGGAATATGGAGTCTTCAATTCACTTTGTATTAATTCTTGGCGATAGAAAGTTTCTCTATTACAATCTGCCAAAAGAAAAAAACCCTGGTTTTTCTTCGAAATGCCTATTTATACAAGCCTAAAAAACACTTCAAAATCCATTCATTCTAGAAACCATTGATTTCAATTGAGGAAAGGAAGCGTTTCATTTCCTCTCTCTTTGTCTTCCCCCATGCAGGTGGAACGCCTTCCTTTCTTTGCTCTTCTGGTTCCAGAAATAGAACGGATTGACATATGTCGTTATTTAACACCCGAAGCCTGCCCTTTCACCTGCTCAATGCAATTGACGCACCTTTCAACCAACTGGGCTATCAACCTGGAAGGCTCTGCTTGGTTGTTGGCCTCAAAGGTGTAACAACTCTTCGGAAACTGTAGCAACATTTTTCCCACTTGTTGGTCTTCTGTGACGATAGACCACAATTGTAGACTTGGCTGTACTAGCCATTTGTCCACTTGGACCATATCAACCTAGCTTATTTGGGATATTTCAGCTTGGTCCTTTTCTTCATTTTCCTTGATATCTGTCAAGTGTTTAGCTATATTGATTTTTCCCAGCGTCCCAGCACTGCCTTCCTTATCAAGGTCTAGCAAAGTTTTATTTATCAAGGCAAATGTTTCTTCACAAGAAGTTCTCACCTCTTTAGCTCTTCTCCTGCTCTCTGATATATTATGCTCCCAAGCCTTTAGTAAGATATTCCCTCTGGTTTGTTCTGCGATGGATAATTTGGAGCTACTGACTGCCTCTACGTTCGTTGTGGCTATCACAACATCCTGGAAAGCAACCCGAGCCGCCCCAAATTCTCTTTCTCGCAAAGAGATATCTTCTAGTATTTGATCTATCGTCTGAAAGTGATGCTGAATGGTTTCCACTTTTAAAAGCAAGTCTTGTTGAGCCGCTAATACCTTCTATCGGATTTCGGTAGCCTGGGCTTGAAAAACCTTTATGTCTAAAACTTGGTTTTCGGCAACATCCAATTTCAATTGTAACTGTATAATTTGTTGCTCCTGCTGGCTTACCTGCATTTGGCTTATTTGCGCCAACTGGCGCACTTACTCAAGGTCGGATATAAGTTTCTCGATCTCCTATAGATTGGATATTCGGGCTTGCTCGAGGCTTTTTCTCATCTCATCCCTGGCATTTTCTTCCGTCATAGCCACCTTAGCTTCCAACTTACCGATCAAGAGTTTCTTCTGTTTCAATTGGGCCTTCAAAGTTCCGACTGAGTACTGATTGGCTGTAGCGTAAGCCCCCAGTGTTCTTTCTATCTCGTCGGTGAATTCCTCCTCTTCTACAGCCTTTCCTTCTGTCAGGATTTTAAACCTTTTAGCCACTGCGCTCACTTTTTGATACGATTCTTTCTTCACTATGACCTTCCTTTTCTTATTAAAGAAAAATTCATTTGGAGGTAACTCTTCCACAAAAATGGGCATTATCTCTTCATTGAAAATCCATCCCACATCGGGATTCCCCCTTGTGAACTGTAAAGGTGTGATAACATCAATCAGACTATCGATTTCATTGGATGATTGTTAAGGGGTAGTGTCTGTGACCAGCTCTTTTGATGTGGTTGGTGAGGTGTCACCTGCCTTTTGCGAGGGTATCTCAGCTTGACTTAGTACCTGCTTGCCTAGTGCAACTTCCTCTGGGTTTTTCTCTCCTCGATCGGGGATTTCGGCTCCCTGTTCCGAGGTATCCTTTTCTTTTGTCCCTTCCTGATTTTTCTCGTTGCCAGGACTTGAGTTCTTTGAGCCTTTGGCTTCTGTCTCATGTACGTCTGGAAGCTTTGGGGGCTTTCCCTCTAAAATTAGGGGGAGGTAACTCTTCCAATGCTCCTCGAATTTGAGGAAATCAGACATATCTCTCGGTGGCAAGGCCTGAATCCGGATCAAGACTTCAAAGTAGGACCTCACACCTCAAAATATTTCATCATGGGGTGAATGCTCGTGTTCATATCTCTTCAGGCCACAATTCTCCAAGTTAATACTCACAACCTTGTTTGGATCGTGCTATCTGAACTCAATGTTCACCAACTTCATTTCCTCCAAAGTTGTGGCATCAGCTTTGGCATGGCCAAAATCTAATAAAGAGTATGACCCAATGTGAATGGGGAAGGGTGGTCATACCTTCTTCGACAGTCCTTTGATCTCCTTGCTTATTCCACCAAGCACAGCTTGTCTGAAAATCTCGCGGCATATTAGCTTATCTGGCAGAAATAACGGCAAAACCTAGGGGGGAACGGAGGTGCCAGAAACCCTGATGTATGAATACTCTGCTTCTATATACCAATCTGCTACATTGCTCGGGTTGGTCATGATGTTATCTAAAATCCGGGGAGGCAGATGGTCGAAGATAGCAACATGCATCAGTACCATTACCCAGTTAAAAATCTCGTAGATGAAATCTTTGGCCTTATCCTCCCAAAGCTTCGAGTGGTAGATATGGATAGGCTCAGCATCAGACAGAGTCCATCTCTAGCTCATTAATGGGAAAGGTGTCATGAAGAAAATAGCGTCCATGATGTAGGTAGACATAAAGAATGAAGATGTTCTCCCGCTAGCTTTCTGCGCTCGATATTCAGTAATTTGACTGGTAAGACTGTCCGACATCATTTTGGCCCAATCGAAAGAAAAACCTTCAGCAACTGTATAAATGAGCGGCACCCATGGGAGAAAAAAGTGAGTTGTGTCCTCCTTCCTGTACAGTCTACAGGCCATCATTGCTACATACTTGAGTTGTGGCTCTAAGAGGAGATTGAATAAATTCCATGAGTATTGGCCCTGAATTTTGCGGGGTGTGAAACCCATTCTTTGATTAGATCCGATAATTTTTATCGAAATGCTCACATTCCTTGTTTTTGAAATCCTCTAGGAATTTGGTATTGTAAATACGATTTGGAGTGGGTGACAATTTATACATTTCCTGTAGGTTCTCTGGTTTGAAAGACTTGACTGCTTCCCTCTATTTGTTGAAAATCGTTTTGGTCAGGAGGTCTACATGGTCCAGTGCCCATCTGACCATATCATAATAGGGGAGAATTCATGGCCTTGCTGCTATTTTTTGCATCTCCGCTTGAGAAACGATTTTGTATTTGGTGGAAATGTCATTGTTCTCCTCATTGTAGGAATCATCCGAGCAATTTATTACCTCGGGCTGCAGAACATTGGAAATATGCGTCCATGTATTAATAGTATTGATACTTCGAGGTGAAGTATCAGAAACAATGTCTGAACCTTGGCTTGAGATCTTGACGATTGCCTTGGGCGCTTTTCGTGGAGCCATGGTGTATGACCTTGCAATTAGATCCCCTGTCGCAAAGGATTGAAAACACAGACAGAAGTTATCCTGGTGAAATAGCTCTGCGCATAGTAGAAAGAAAAGCTGAGATAATGAAAGAAAACCCTCTTCTTAAACACTTAAGTTTGTTCCAGTCCTTGTCGACAGAACAGTTAAATGATTTAATGGAAATATTTTAGTGAATAAGTGGGATCTTACTGTCAATCACTTCAGTGAAATTCAAATAGATGCCATAAATATTTGACGACTCGTAACTTGGGAAAAGGGAAGAAACATTAAAAGCTTCATCTGTAGATCGTACGGTTAAAAGCTACTCAAGGCATTAATTAATCCAACTGAGCTCCTTTAATTTCGTGCTTTTAGTCCTTTATCCCCTTTTCAGCGCTCATTGTATCAGACGATTTCACTTCTAGCCTTTGAGACCCAAAAGCCCGAAGTCATGATAGTGTGAAATTATTTATAATTTGTGATTTAACTTAAGCTTTTAATTAACCCATCTTAATTAATGAATATCATGACTTCCGGGATCGGAGTGACCAAGGTGTTGCGTTTTAAGGCAAGAATCGCTGAGTCACGAAATTACGATAGAGACTAACTACGGTTTAAAAAGATTACTCTTTACCTGAGTGACTTGAAAAGACTTCGCAACTTTGCATCTCAGAGGTTCGGAAAGTGTTCGACGAGTAACTCCCAAAACGCCAGAGCACGAGGTGATGATATCAAACAATCTTTACTTAGAGGCTCGATAACGGTGGTTAGAACTAAACCTTATCACTACTTCATGCATCGGGATACCGGGGCTTGGTAGGTACATCGTGAAATATGCAAGATCCTGAAATCTGGCTTTTTGGGATTAATTATAACCTCTTACTTATTTAGAAAGAAGGGTAGCTCCAACCTTTGAACCAAGAGTATAAAAAATAAAATAATACGTTCCAACATAGGCTCCAACTAGGGATATTGTCTCCTTGCGAGATAGAAATAATAGTAGATCAAGTGCCTGTATTGGGTAAATGGAGTCATTAACCTACTTCTATGAAACTTGTGTGGAAGGAGGATATAGAGGGAACTTTGAGGTTTCAGCTTTATTTCCAAAAAACTTTCAAAACTTGACACGCTTTATAAACTCAAATGCAATCCATTCGAAAACTTTCCCTTTCTCGAGACTGACATTGGGTCTGCTTAAGATGGTCCAAATGATCTTAGGAAATTCAATAGGTGTTGTAGGCTTTAAATTGCATCAAAACGAAGAAAATTCCATGCTTTAAATTAGGGAGACCTGCATGAACTTGGGTTGTAGATCCAGTTTCAAAAAGGCTAATTACCAGAGTGTAATATAATTTATGTATGATAGCCTTATAGATATCTTAGATATTGCTTCACTGCCAGTGAACTTGTTCAGTACCCCAGTGAAGTTATCTGGTTCCCTTTATTGAATTTTCTTTCACCACTCCAAACTGTGATTTTGCATTTAAATGTTGAGATGAGGGCAATCATTTTATGAATTTCCTTTCATCATCTCTTTGGACTAGATGGGGGCAATCAATTATGAATTTCCTTTCTCCATCTGTCTTATATTTTACTTTTGGAATATGAAGTGGGGGAAACCAATTTGGTATAAAGTATACCAGTGGTGATATCTGTGTAACATTCACTACAGTGCCTTGTCACCTTGCTCTGAGCACTCTAGACCAACTTTCTCTTGACCTTCAAAACGTCCTAGTCTACAGAAATTTTATGGGATAATTTATTTCCAGGGGTCTTCCTCTGAGCAAGTCTTAACCATTTGAAACCTGTTAAAATACCTAAGAGAGTTAGGATGAACCTATACATAAATTTGTTTCAGCAGGAGACCGAGGAGTCATGAAGGCCATCTTATTTTCTAAGATTCGTTCGCCAGTTTCCAGAACTAAAGCATAACCTCTTCCTCCTATGTGGAGGGTACGGGAAGGTGTCAGAGCTTAAGGAGAAAAGGTCAGGGATGAAAAGGAAAAAGGAGAAGGCTTTGGACTTCAAAAAATCAAACGTTGACATGAAATCCTAACTCTTGGAAACCCTTCTTTCTTTCTTTTTTTTTTTGG
>SNQJ01S0004938.1:10163-25287 GCA_010110895.2 Picea sitchensis | reverse complement strand
CTTTTAGAATCCACAGTAAAAGTTGTTCTTTTAAAGACATGTTAGGTGAATATATCATACTTGTGATACCATGCCAGGTTTAAGTGATATTCATTTGAAAACCTAGATACTTCAGAAATTCATACCTTCACCTTACCATTTCGTTCTCTTCTAAAACATTTTTTCACCTGTTCCGGGTGAGTCAATTTCTTGATACATGATCGTCTGTTTTCTCCTTTTGATGTTTGGGTTGTAAGATGGAATCCTGTAAGGAACAACATGAAGAGTATCAGGCCCTTTGAGATTTATGGGATTCAATGTGTTTGAAATTTCATATCTCTGTTGCTAGGAAATCACTAACTTGTTTTATTTTCGATGAAAGTGAACTTACCGAAAAGCTATAAAAAGAAGAAAACACAAATCGGTATATACAGTGGAGATTCAGAACTCATTTATTGCATATAGTGCTTTAAATAACGCCCGTTGACAGGGGCGTTGAGGATTTTACCGTCCAAATTCTCTAACAGAAATGAATTTGTCCCTTCAGAAGCTGAGACTTTGAATGGTCCATACCAAATATGATCAAATTTACCATGTTTTGTCGAGTCTTCCCTTCTAGCATCCCATTTCAAAACCAAATCATCAGGGAGGAAGTCTTTGTTTTTGGCCTTATGGTCAAACAGTGTTTTCATGTTTTCGTGGTATTTCTGCATCCTTTCGTCCACCTCGATCCTATGCTGTTGGACCTCAATCAGCTGATTTATTCTTCTTGTGACATGGTTCGGCTCTTCTTTCTCATCTTGCTAGAGCTTCATCACAGGGAGCGCTAGATTTATAGGTAGTACCATGACAGTCCCGTATACCAGTTGGAAAGGCGAAGTGCCAATATATTTCTTCATGCCTATCTGATTTGCCCACAAAGCGTACTTGAGATGCACATGCCAAGATTTTTTCTTTTCACTCAACACTTTCTTAATTATGGTAATTAAACTTTTATTTGATGATTCGGCTAACCCATTTACTTGAGGGTAATATGAGGTGGAGTGGTCCAACATGATGTTATATTTTTGGCAAAAACTAACCATTGCCATAGACTTGAATACCTGGGCATTGTCTGTGACTATCTTTCGGTGACAACCTAATTTGGACTGTATGTTCTCTTCTAGGGAATCTATAACCACTGAATCGATCACCTTTCTAGTCGGAATGGCCTCCACCCATTTGGTGAAGTAATATGTGGTAGTCAGAATCCATTTATGTTGAGCATTGGAATGTGGGTTGATTTCACCTATAAAATCCAATCCCCATTATTAAAAGGGGACTTCTACTTTTACCGGGACCAGAGGTAGAGCTAGGAGTTTTTGTTTTCCTGCGAACAACTAGAAAGGGTTGCAAGCTCTGACTTTGGCATTGACGTCTGAGAATAGCCTAGGCCAATAATATCCCTCTCTCAAGATTTTATAAGATGTCACCCTCCATGCGTGATGTCCTCCACATACCCCTTCGTGAAATCCGTTTATGACCTTTTCTGTTTTAGATTCCACTAGACAAACTAGTAGGAAGCCTAATGGGTCCTTCCAATACAATTTTCTTTTGAATATACAGTACTTCACCGCATGTAGCTTTAGTGTCCTGGTCTTAGATGGAGACAGATCAATAGGGCACTTCAGGGTCAATAAGTAGGAGACTATGTCTTTATACCAGCTTGATGAAACAAACCTCTCTTCGATTTCAGTCGCAGATATTTGGTCATCGAAAGCATCTATGTCCACATATCCTTCATATTCATGCAAGTTATTTATCTCGAGTGCTTGGAAATTCATTTCAGCCATGAGCTTAGCCAAACCCTGTCCTTTTACCAATTTTGTAGGCTTCACTTTCAAATCGAATGCTTGAATCTTGGCAAGCCACCGACACCTCTTTCCATCACTACCGGGCTATACCAATATGTCTTTTACAACACAGTTAGGTACATATGCTATCACCTTGGAGTGTAGCATGTAAGTCCTGAAAGCTTTTAAGGCCTTTACCATAGTGTATGCTTGTTTTTCCATTATATCATATTTTAATTCGGCATCTCTAAGACTTTTACTGAAGAATGATATCAGTTGCTCGAAACCTTCCTCATTTTTTTGGAGTACCACCACAATTGTGTGTTCAGATGCAAATGAGAAAATCAAAAACTCCTTTAGGTAGTCAGGGCTCGCTAGTATAGGTTCTTTGCTTATAACTTTCTTTATTCGGGAAAATGACGCTTTGGATTCGGCCATCCATTTGACTACGCTATTTTTCTTGAGCATATCTGTGATCAATTTCACAATTTCAGCAAAATTCGGAATGAACCTTCTCAAAAAATTTATTTTTCCTAAAAAAGACTGAATTTCTTTAACATTTCTAGGAATATTTATGGTGTCTATAGCTTCAACCCTTTTAGGATAGATTTTAATTCCATCCCAAGACACAATATGGCCCAAGAGTTTACCTTCTTTCATCACAAAATGAGACTTTTGGGGGTTCAAGGACAAACCCAACTTTCGGCATTTCTCGAACTTTTGTTGGAGGTGTATCAGGTGGTCTTCGTTAGATTTAGAGAACACAGTCAGGTCGTCAAGGTAAATAACCATGAATCTATCTCTTTCACCGACGAACGTGATTTCCATAGCTCTCTCGAAGGTGGCACCTATGTTCATCAAACCAAAAGGCATTTTATCATACATGAATGTACCCCAAGGCATAGTGAAAGAGGTTTTTTCCTTATCATTTTCGTTGACCGCGATCTGATTGTAACCTGAAAACCCATCAATCATCGACATTCTATTAGCACCAACTACCTTTTCTAATATGTGATCCATCCTGGGTAGAGGATAATTGTCCTTGAGAGAGGATTTATTTAGTTTTCTGAAATCCACGCACAGTCTGATTTCCCCACTCTTTTTGCTGACTGGGACTAGGTTCACCACCTAGTCAAAGTACCTAAGAGGCACGATAATTTTTGCGTCTAAGAGATTTTTCACTTCTCTTTCGACCACGGGAAATAAAATGGGGTTGATTTGTCTAAGCTTATGTCTGAAAGGTTTAACTCCCAGTTTCAAAGGTATCTTGTGTTCGATCACAGAGGTGTTGTAGGTTCTCAACTCATCATAAGTCCATGCAAAAACATCCTTGTACCACCCGAGTAAGTCTGCATACCTGCTTTTCATCTTGAGAGGGAGGTATTTTGATAATTTCACTATCCTAGGTTCTTTAGCGGTGCCTACGTCACAGTCTTCGACCTCCTCTGGTTGGGGCTGCAAGGTAGACTTCAGAGGCATGTCGTTTTGGTCAAACAACCTTTCCAGAGGTATAAGGCCCTTAGGGATCTGATTATTCTTTAACACTAGCATGCGATGATTTGTGATTTTTTCTTGGAACTCCTGAGGCTCCTCCCCTTCCTATATAATCCAGGAATGGTCATTTTGGTTTTCCTGGTCAATGTGAGTTTCAGAGAAATCATCCACCATTTCCAGAAACTTTCTGATTTGTTCGTCATCTTCGAATACCTGCCAATGTTGTATGTTGTTTGGTATGGATGGTCTATGCCTTACCTCTATGTGGTATTTTAATTTGAAAGAGGTAGGGAGTGCAAAAGTCGACACTGCTTTGGCCAGTGAATCGACTTGCTAGTTTTCGGCTCATGGGATGAAATGAACCTTTACCAACGAAAATAAATTGTCCATTAGATCCCAGGCGCAATTTCTGTAGGACCTTAGTCTTGGGTGCTTGGCCTAGTACTATTGATTTACCTACTTCACAATCAGTTCTGCATCCCCATAGACCTCTAAGTTCTTTATGTTTAGCTTCTTGGCAGCTTCTAGTCCCAAGACTAGAGCTTCATATTCGCATACGTTGTTTGTGTAGTCTATGTCCCACTGTAGCCTATAAGAGAAGGGGGCGATGAATTCATTTTAAGGTGCTACAAAAAGCATGCCTGCACATGCTCCTTCACATGACGAAGCACCATTGAAAAACATTTTCCAAGTTCCAGTGCCATACATATTTTTAGTTGTCTTTTCAGTTTTGATTTCATCAATATAACTTTCTTCCGTACAATTATTTTCACTATCGTCAAAAGACAGAATACAATTTGCTAGGTCTTGATCGACGATATAAACAGGGTAATTGTTAGGATTCTAAGGATCACTTACCGTATATGCCAACCGTGTTTCCCTGTATAACTGAGTGAACTGCCCACCAAAAACAGGGATCGTGGTGTCGGTCATATCCAGCTGAAGGGATCCCCCAAGCTTGGCTTCCCAAGATCTAGATAATAGAAAACCATACTTTGGGGGTATATCAGTGACAACTACATCCATTAGGACATTTTTTACTGGAATCTAGGCGAGGGAGACTACTAAATCTTTGATCATGCCCATGCACTTAACTCTCCTTGAATCAAACAAGTAAATATCTCCATAGGGTCTGGTGATTTCGAGACCTAGTCTATCCATAATGGATTTGGGCATTACGTTATGAGAGGCCCCAGATTCTAGCATGCAATTATGTGATAGTCGATCGTGCACTTTTAGGGTAATATAGAAGGGGGAAAAGGTATCTCTGGCACCTTCAAAATGTGGACCAAAAGTGATTTAGGCTTATCATCTTCCAGATTTATCATGTTAGACTGACTCTCTAAATATGAAAAATTTATCATCTTGGTTATTTTCTTTCGGTACACAGGATTCTTCGCCAACTAGACCAAAGGTATTGGTATCTTGATCTTATTTATCTCATTTTCTAGGAAGAAACTTCCTGCAATTTTATCCGTGGCTAAAACTTTGGACTCTTTCCAATCCATCTTATTTGTTTGCACTGTTTTATTTTTGTCGGTTCTGGGCATTTCGGGTGTCTTCATTTCAACTGTATTAGTTCTTCTCACTTGGGCTTCATCCTCCTTTATGTTGATATTCTGTGAGTCTACCCCTCTGTTATTCCGCGTCTCAGTCTCTCTCTGGATGGGCTCAAATGTTTTGCCCCTAGGCAAAATTTTCTTGGGTTGAGCAATCGACACAGGTTTTTTTTTTAAGCCTCAGATTGTATTTATGCTGGAGCTCAGCCATTATGGTGTCGACCATTCCTTGATAAGAGAGATCATTAACGTTGTTTAGGCTATTATCTGCACCTGATGGTTGTCCAATGTTTAGAGATTTCTCATAATCATCTTTCATCAAGTGAGGTTGTATACAATCATCGCCTAAATTGTTTACGTCTTCTTCCAAATCCTCGAACTCTTGCATATCATTTCTTCCAATAAAGTTTTCATTTTTTAGAGGTGTTTGAATTTTTTGATCTTCATTTTTAATCTGTCTTTGTTGAATCTGAGGATTGGGGTTTCTCCTGAATTCTCTCTTAATGAATTGATCATATTTGGATTGGTCTAGCTCCATTCTTGAGATTTTGTTTGATAGCTCTTTTATTATCCTAGCAATGTCATCCATTTTGTCCTCTAAGGACCTTCCAGATCTAGAGGGACCCACTTGTTCTCTAAAATGTTTGGTTTCCCTGTTTCCCATTTCGATTTTCGTTTTTAATTTACCCGAAGCCATCATGTTTGACTCAATTTCCACAGCATCATCTTGCATTCAGGTTAAGTCGGCCCCTCTCCTTTCTCTTAATAGTAGAGTGAAATCGGGTTCAAAAGCTCCTGCGAAAGTTACCTTGGCTGCGGGTTGGGACGGTTTAACTTCAACATGGATCTTATTGTACAATTTGTTAAATCTTTGGATAAATTCCATAACAGTTTCAGATCACTTTTTCCTTAAAGACCCGAACTCGGTCAAATAGTATAAATGATCCTTTCTTTTGCCCCATTGTTTGAGAAAAAGGTCTTCTAATGCATCGTAGGATAATATTGAACCTGGGGGCAGGCTCCTAAACCAAGTTTTTACCTGTCCCTCGAAGGTTTGGACAAACAAACGAGAATACACATCCTCATGTTCGAGACCTAGAATATCAACAAATTGATCAAAGAAGTTGATATGCTTGGCTGCAGTTAGATCCCCTTCTCCTGTGAACTTGGGTAAGTTTTTCATATAGTTTTCGGGTAAATCATGGAGGGGTACAAGAAGGACCAAGGGAGCGTATCTATCGACCACTTTGGTGAAAACCCTAGGGGGCAGTTGTTGGCCTTGACCTCCTTCTCCCCCTGCTCCTCCTCCGGCGGCGGCCATCGATGATCTAGGAGAGGAAATTGGTGCATTATAAAGAGGGTTGGCGAATATGTATAGCGACTCTCTAGCTTCCCCGGGGTCAAGGGGGAAAAATCGAGGAACTTTTTACCAGGGGAGGTGAAAGTTGGAAAAGGGGGAGAGGGTAAACGAGGACTCGCTTCCTCTGACTTGTAGGATATATAAATGGGAGAGGCCACTAGTGTCGAGTTCATGGGTGTGGAAACTTCTTCGAGGCCTTGAGTGATAGAGAGGCTTATATTGAGAGTCAATGGGATATCGATAGGGATGAGCTTTACGGCAGGTGTGTAACCTCTACTAACGTAAGAGGTAATCGAAGATGTTTCACTCTTAATCTGGGGTAGGATTTGCTCGGACGTTAGGGTCTCAGCTTCGACAGTATTGTTAGATTTTTTTTCAAGAGAAGGTTCTTGCGAGGACAAAGGTTCAAGAAAGTTCTTATCTTTAGACTGAGTAGACTTGGGTTGGTAAACAACAACGTTTTGTTTGAAAAGACCCCTTGGTTTTAGTATTTTTTCAGGGTCGGAAACTGGCACGGTCTGTTTAGCATCTAGGTTTTGTTTGGTTTTCTTTCGAAAGGATGCCAGCTTACTTAAAAGTGGATTCGCCAAGTGAATGATAAAGGTTTAGTCTTAACAAGGTGTTCTCTCTTTGTTCACTATCAAAAAATGAAACTTGGAAAATGTCATTCTCTCAGGGGAAAGTGATTACGATTCTCTGTCCCTGGCAATGGCACCAGAAAGATGTTGTTCCAGAGTTTGTACTTAAGGCTAGGAAGTATAGAGTCTAGGCATCCAAAAAAGGGTAAAAGATAAGGGAAGGAGCAAACAACTGGAAGAGAAACTATAGTTGATTTCTAAGTTGTATGTGTCTAACTTCCACATGTTCTTGTGTGGTTATGTCTCATTCAATGGTTGCCCACGAATGTTCTAGTTCGACCCGGGTGGTTGCAATTCTTAGGATGTGTCAAAGAGGTTTAAGGCGATGTTGGTTTGGTCTGAGAGATCGACTTCTATGTGAGGTTGCCTTGCAACACAAATAGTCATTTAAGGAACATATATTTAAGAGGCTGTTGTTTTTTTTTTTAAGTTGTTGATTCATTTTTTTGATTTATACGAGAGAAAAAGAAATCCCATGAGACAAATTAATAGTTTAACAAATTGAAGGCCTTCTTCCGTAACTGAGTAAAAAATTTGGAACCATGTATGAAACGAAAGAAAAACATAAAAGCTATCAGACAATGTGAGGCATCATTTTGAGAGGAATCTGACGCTGTAACAGAAGAAGAAACAGAAGAGAAACACTTTAATGAAGCGTAAAATATAGCGATCTAAGTAATCCACAGGTCTTGTACCTGCTAATAGCCGATACAGAGGAAAAGATGCAAATAATTAGATAACTAAAACATGATTGCCACAGTAGAGGTTGTACCAAATTGCAGTCAAAGCATTCATCAAAGATGCATATAAAAATGTCATGAAGCATGAAATAATAGAAGAAAGCACATAACTCAATCTTGATGGAATATGGAGTCTTCAATTCGCTTTGTATTAATTTCTGGCGACGGAAAATTTCTCTATTACAATCTGCCAAAAGAAAAAACCCCTGGTTTTTCTTCGAAATGCCTATTTATACAAGCCTAAAAAACACTTCAAATTCCATTCGTTCTAGAAACCTTTGATTACAATTGAGGAAAGGAATTGTTTCATTTCCTCCTTCTTTTTCTTCCCCCATGCAGGCGGAACGCCTTCCTTTCTTTGCTCTTCTGGCTCCAGAAATAGAATGGATTGACATCTGTCGCTATTTAACACCAGAAGCCTTCCCTTTCACCTGCTCAATGCAATTGACACACCTTTCAACCAACTGGGCTATCAACCTGGAAGGCTTTGCTTGGTTGTTGGCCTCAAAGGTGTAACAACTCTTCGCGAACTGTGGCAACCTTTTTCCCACTTGTTGGTCTTCTGTGACGATAGACTGCAATTGTAGACTTGCTTGTACTAGCCATTTGTCCACTTGGACCATATCAACCTGGCTTATTTTGGATATTTCAGCTTGCTCCTTTTCTTCATTTTCCTTGATATCTATCAGGTGTTTAGCTATATTGATTTTGCCCAGCGTCCCAGCACTGCCTTCCTTATCAAGGTCTAGCAAAGATTTATTTATCAAGGAAAATGTTTCTTCACAAGAAGCTCTCACCTCCTTATCTCTTCCCCTACTCTCCGATATATTCTGCTCCCAAGCCTTTAGTAAGACATTCCCTCTGGTTTGTTCTGCGATGGATAATTTGGAGCTACTGACCGCCTCTACGTTCGCTGTGTCTATCACAACATCCTGGAAAGCAACCTGAGTCGCCCCAGCTTCTCTTTCTCACAAAGAGATATCTTATAGTATTTGATCTATTGTCTGAAAGTGATGTTGAATGGTTCCCACTTTTGCAAGCAAGTCTTGTTGAGCTGATAATACCTTCTATCGGATTTCGGTAGCCTGGGCTTGAAAAACCTTTATGTCTAAAACCTGGTTTTCGGCAACATTCAATTTCGATTGTAACTGTATAATTTGTTGCTCTTGTTGGCTTACCTATGTTTGGCTTATTTGCACCGACTGGCGCACCTACTGAAGGTCGGATCTAAGTTTCTCGATCTCCTGCAGATCGGCTATTCAGGCTTTCTCGAGGCTTTTGCTCATCTCATCCCTGGAATTTTCTTCCGCCATAGCCACCTTAGCTTCCAACTTACCGATCAAGAGGTTCTTCCGTTTCAACTGGGCCTTCAAAGTTCCGACTGAGCACTGATTGGATGTAGCATAAGCCACCAGTGTTCTTGTTATCTCATCAGTGAATTCCTCCTCTTCTATGGCCTTTCCTTCTATCAGGATTTTAAACCTTTTAGCCACTGTGCCCGCTTTTTTATACGATTATTGCTTCACTACGACCTTCCTTTTCTTATCAAAGAAAAATTTGTTTGGAGGTAACTCTTCCACAAAAATGGGCGTTAGCTCTTCATTGAAAATCCATCCTGCATAGGGATTCCCCTTTGTGAACTGTAAGGGTGTGATAACAGCAATTAGACTGCCGATTTCCATGGATGATTGTTTAGGGGTAGTGTCTATGACCGGATCTTTTGATGTGGTCGGTAAGGTGTCACCTGCCTTTTGCGAGGGTATCTCAGCTTGACTTAGTACCCGCTTGCCTGACGCAAATGCCTCTGGGTTTTTCTCTCCTCGATCGGGGATTTCAGCTCCCTGTTCTGAGGTATCCTTTTCTTCTATCCCTTCCTGATTTTTCTTCTTGCCAGGCTTCTATCTATTGTACGTCTGGAAGCTTTGGGGTTTTTCTCTGTAAAATTAGGGGGGAGGCAACTCTTTTGATGCTCCTCAAATTTGAGGAAATCGGTCATATCTCCGGGTGGCAAGGCCTGAATTCGGCTCAAGACTTCAGAGTAGGAACTCACACCTCGGAAGATTTCATCATGAGGTGAATCCTCGTGTTCGTATCTCTTCAGGCCACAATTCACCAAGTGATTACTCACAACCTTATTTGGGTCGTGCTTTTTGAACTCAATGTTCACCAACTTCATTTCCTCCAAAGTCGTGGCCTCAGCTTTGGCATGGCCAAAATCTAATAAAGAGTACGACCCAATGTGAATGGGGAAGGGTGGCCATACCTTCTTCAACACCCCCTTGAGCTCCTTGCTTATTCCACCAAGCACAACTTGCCTTACGATCTCTCGACATATTAGCTTATCTGGCAGAAATAACAACAAAACATGGGGGGGAACGAAGGTGCTGAAAACTATGATGTATGAATACTCTTTTTCTATATACCAATCTGCTACATTGCTCAGGTTGGCCGTGATGTTATTTGAAATCCGGGGAGGCAGATGGTCGAAGATAGCAACATGCATCGGTACCATTACCCAGTTAAAAATATCGTAGATGAAATTTTTGGCCTTATCCTCCCAAAGCTTCGGGTGGTAGACATGGATAGGCTCAACATTAGATGGAGTCCAGCTCCAGCTCATCAATGGGAAAGGTGTCATGAAGCAAATAACATCCATGATGTAGGTAGACATAAAGAATGAATATGTTCTCCCGCTGGCTTTCTGCGCTCGATATTCAGTAATTCGACTGGTAAGACTGTCCGACATCAGTTTGGCCCAATCGAAAGAAAAACCTTCAGCGACTGTATAAATGAGCGACACCCATGGGAGAAAAAAGTGAGTTGTGTCCTCCTTCCCGTACAATCTACAGGCCATCATCGCTACATACTTGAACTGTGGCTCTAAAGAGGAGATTGAATAAATTCCATGAGTATCGGGCCTGAATTTCGCAGGGTGTGAAACCTAGTCTTTGATTAGATCAGATAATTTTTTCCCGAACTGCTCACATTCCTTCTTTTTGAACTCCTCTAGGAATTTGGTATTGTAAATATGATTTGGAGTGGGTGACAATTTATACATTGCCTGTAGGTGCTCTGGTCTGAAGGACCCGACTGCTTCCCTATGTTCGTTGAAAATCATTCTGGTCAGGAGCTCTACATGGTCCAGTGCCCATCTGACCATATCATAATAGGGGAGAAGTCGCGGCCTTGCTACTATTTTGTGCATCTCCGCTTTAGCAACGATTTTGTATTTGGTGGACATGTCATCGTTCTCCTCATCGCAGGAATCATCCGAGCAATTTATCACCTCGGGCTGCAGAACATTGGAAATATGCATCCATGTCTTAATAGTATTGATACTTCAAGGCGAAGTATCAGAAACAATGTTTGAACCTTGGTCTGAACTCTCGACAACTGCCTTGGGCGATTTTTGCAGAGCCATGGTGTATGACCTTGCAATTAGATCCCCTGTCACAAAAGATTGAAAACACAGACATAAGTTATCCTGGTGAAATAGCTCTGCGCACAGTAGAAAGAAAAGTTGAGATAATGAAAGAAAACCCTCTTCTTAAACACTTAAGTTTATGCTAGTCCTTGTCGACGAAACGGTTAAATGATTTAATGGAAAGATTTTAGCGAATAAGTGGGATCTTACTGTCAATCACTTCAATGAAATTCTAATAAATGCCATAAATATTTGACGACTCGTAACTTGGGAAAATGGCAGAAACGTTAAAAGCTTCATCCGTAGATCGTACGGTTAAAAGCTACTCAAGGCATTAATTAATCCAGCTTAGCTCCTTTAAATTCGTGCTTTTAGTCCTTTATCCCCTTTTTGGCGCTCATCGTATTGGACGATTTTGATTCTAGCCTTTGAGACCCAAAAGCCCGAAGTCACGATGGTGCGAAATTATTTATAATTTGTGATTTAACTTAAGCTTTTAATTAACCCATATTAATTAATGAATATCGCGACTTCAGGGATCGAAGTGACCAAGGTGTTGCGTTTTAAGGCAAGAATCGCCGAGTCGTGAAATTATGATAGAGACTAACTATGATTTAAAAAGATTACTCTTGATATTTACCTGAGTGACTTGAAAAGACTTCGCAACTTTGCATCTCAGAGGTTCGGAAAGTGTTCGACGGATAACTCCCGAAACGCAAGAGCACGAGGTGATGACATCAAACGATCTTTACTTAGAGGCTCGATAACGGTGGTTAGAACTAAACCTTATCACTACTTCGCACGTCGAGATACCAGGGCTTGGTAGGTACATCGTGAAATACACGAGATCCCGAAATCAAACTTTTTGGGCTTAATTATAACCTCTTACTTATTTAGAAAGAAGGACAGCTCCAACCTTTGAACCAAGAGTATAAAAATAAAATAATACGTTCCAACACAACCTATTATATTGCATGGACAAGAAACCGTATATATCTCTTGCGTTTTAAGAGATTATGGCTTATTTATTGTTATTATTCTTTTCTTAATTGAATTTTGGTAACAGGGTTTCTCGGTATCGTTTACGGAGGGACAACAATTTACACTAATGATGACAATGTAGAATGGGCGACTAATTCTAATTACATAGACTCCGGTGATACAACACACAGAAGAAACACATCCTAACCCATTTACCGGCAAAGGCTACGCTTCTTTCTCAAGCATCTCGCCAAGTCTTGCTATGAGTTGCCTATGGCGCCCAATGTGCCTTACCTCTTAAGATTATGGTTTGTAATTGGAACTTATATTAGATTCCAAAATTTATTGAGCTCCGCTTTCTATATTGAGATTGATGGTTTGTATGTTGTGGAAAATGTCACAATCACAAATTCCCATCCAATCAATTATGAAGGAATCCGTAANAGATTATGGTTTGTAATTGGAACTTATATTAGATTCCAAAATTTATTGAGCTCCGCTTTCTATATTGAGATTGATGGTTTGTATGTTGTGGAAAATGTCACAATCACAAATTCCCATCCAATCAATTATGAAGGAATCCGTAAGACAATTTTGATGCATTATTGTTCTACAGCTTAATGATGGAAATGAATAGATTTGTATTAGATCGACATGACTGTGTAAAAGGGAGGAACTATGGACATAAGCAGATGGATATTTTGTAAAAGACACTTTTATATTAATTTTTTTTATTTGATTTTGTAAAAGACACTTTTATATTAATTTTTTTTATTTGAAAAAAAAAATTTGTAAGTTGAGTCAAGTAAGTATCTTTAAAATCACTTTTATATTTCAAGTATGTCATTTTTATTAAATCCGGTAAGAATATTTCATTTTTATTAAATCTTGTAAGAATATTTCATTTTTATTAAATCTTGTACATAAAAAAAAAATAGATATATCATTAAAAACCTATTTAATTTGGCTCTTTTCAATAGGTGTAGGCCTATAGATATAATAATGCTTCTAATAATCATAAAATATCTTATTTTATAAAGACGATGCATGCTTTATTTTTATTTTTTTTATTTAATATGTGAATATGAAAAAAGCCAAATGAAATGTGGCGAAATGCAATTATCGTAGACGTCCCTCTCAATGTCGGCTTTTTGGAAAAAGGAGTATTGGAATAAGGTGTTCAAATAAAAGTAGGTGCTTTGGGTTTGTTCGAACGGCTAAAGGTAGAGGTTAGTGGGCCTTAGTCATTTTACTTGTTGTAAGCTTTTTGGTTCAAAGGATATATAGTTAGAGAACCCATAATTCAATTATTGTAAGGTTTTTGGTTTTGCAAAAAAATTTAGCATAGTAAGTGTAGGTTTTCAAAGAATTTTTTTTTGGGGGAGTGTCGTCTTTGGGCCCTGTAAAGGGATATGATATGATCTTAGTCAAAGGGATATGATATAATCTTAGTCAAAGTTTTGGGGTCATTGTTAGGGATGGATTTTTTTAGTTGGTGTGATTATAATTATTTGTATATAAAAATTTAAATTTTAGTTGAATGATCTTTGTAAAATATGAATTTCAAAATTAAATTAGTAAGATTTTTTATGATATTTGAGGTTATAATTAATATAGAAATGTGAATGATTATTTTATATGTTTTATTTTTCGTTAAATAAAATTAATAATATTGAAATAAATGAGGATATCAAGTAGTTTAATGGATTTGTTTTCACCAGGAAATCCACCAATACTTCTCCACTTTCGTGGATGGTAAGGATGGTAAACCGTTTGGCCACCTAACAGAGGCTTAACCCCAAAGGACTCAAGGCTCGACCTCATGATCTCTCCCTTCTCTCGGAGAGTGTGCACATGTCTTACCAATTGAGCTAACCCTTGGGGCTAAGTAACCTAATGGATTAGTTCAATTGATTTGAATGGATTGTCTCAAGACAAAGTTTGACTTGAGGTTTGGTTCTAATTTGGTTGAGTCTAGTTGGATTACCAAACATTATTATTACTGCCAATTGGGCCACTCTCCATTCTAATATTCCAGAAAAGAGAATCTTGCAAAGCCAACTTTCTAGAAAATAAATGAGGATAATGAGCTATAGAAGAATAAAAGACTTTAGCTTTGTTGAAACGACTAAGGGGAGGGGTTGGTGATCCTTAATTATTGTACTTAGAGTAATCTATTGTACTTAGTGTAGTCTATTGGGAGAGTTCTAAATCCTGAATAGTTATGTCGCTTCAATTCAATTATTATACGGATTTCTACTTTTATTGAATTCAAGTATTATACTGCAGTTGCTTTAGTAAAAGTTTATTTGAGTGAATGGAGTTACAGATACAAATGGCGTTGTCTAACTGTTCTATGAAATGGTATTTCTCGTCGGAATCCGACAACATAGATTTGCACGAAATCACTATTTTTTGTTGTTTAAAATCCATTTATGAATGCATAAATGGATTCAACATGACAAGAAAACCTGGAGCACTCGGATTTTACAGAAATAATCACTCAAATTTGTGGATCGGACAATTTCTTACCGGATTTCAGACAAAAGGCCCAAAAAAAAAATCAAAAAAGAATAATTTTGTATAACATTTAGACTATTGTGATAAAAATTGATTCTTATTGTCCAACATGACTTGACTTTACTAAAAATCTTTACATTTTCCACCACATCATTAAATCTTCTACATTCTTCAATCATGGGTGAGCTAGATGCACATGGGATATGAATTGTACATTACATATAATGACGGCGATGATGGGTCACAAGATCACCTTTCAATAAGCCCATAACTAGCACAGTCACATAATTGTGACTGATCAACGCCAAAAAGCATATGAAATGTGCAGATTGCTAAAATGCCTGAGGAAAATGCAGGGATAGGTGAGGAAATTCGTGGTTAATAATCCAAACGTGGTAATGTTAAACGTTAATCATTTAAACGTGGCAATCATGTAGTGCTATAGTAATTTCTTAATATGATTAGGTAAATGTTAAAAAGTAAACAAGTTAATGGATGCATTCAAAAATACAAGGAGATTATGAAGAGTAAATCACATTCATTGATTTGGGAGGACGACTAAGAATATTCCAACATCTTTAATTGTTAGCCATCAGA
>SNQJ01S0004937.1:160968-173147 GCA_010110895.2 Picea sitchensis | reverse complement strand
AAAATTGAATGATATTATTGATGATTTGGTCAACTCCAAGGATGAATTGGGGCCACACTCAATGCCAATTGAGTCCACATATGCTCAATTCATCCATATACATATACCTATGATGATGATAATGGAGCGGGGGGAAATTTGTGAGATATGAGATAACCTATGGGCTTGCAGAGGTCATAGAAGAGCACTCTGTGATGGTGAAGAAAATGTTATGAACATTCTGAGGATATGATAATTGCAAGGATATAATGTTTGCAGGGATACAATATTTGTTGGAGATAATAATGGTGATGTAAGGAATTTCGAGAAGATGTTCTCAGGTTTTCATAAGAAAGATGGTGCTCTCGAGACTATAGAGGAATGTGAACTTTGAAGTGATATCGATGCAAACCCCACCCTCACCTTAGTCCTGCATGACCTCCCAGTCTAGGATCATTCAATTTTGAATTTTGATCAGCTCTCAGATCCCTGTTGGATCCCCTCTAAATGAAAACAATTCCTTAAATATCCTAAGGCGCACATCCAACAAAATATCACGGGATATTTCTTTAATCCCCTTCTTTGGATACCATTAAAACTAAATCAATTTCGGGCCCTAGCCCCTTTCACTTAGGCCAAAAAAATCATATGACCAAGGGTTGTGACCAGGCGCTAACCAAAAGGTGCTAATTTGGATGCTCTGGAGCTTCGATCTCTAGGAGCTCGAACACAAAAATACTTCCGCTCCTATGAACAAGAGAACTCACGAATGGTTGAACTAATGCAAGGATCAACAGTCCCCGTAAAAAATTTAAATATACGACCCACACAACCTTCATAAATTTGGGCTTCAAGAAGTCTTCCTGCTCCAACACTTAATACCCGTGAACTGACGGAGGTCTGAAGGGATCCAAATCAATGACTCTTTGTTCTCCAGCGACCAACTATGGAGATCTGCTTGAGAACTTCGAGCTTCGAGAGTTCTAGACTACCCATACTCTCTATCCTCCAGAGCGCTAGATTGAAAAACTCACGAAGGACCGATATCAATAGCTCCTGCATCATGGTAGAAGGATGTTTCAGATATTGTTTGGACTTAGGGAGTCTAGGCATGTTCACACTTCAACTCTTCATATCCTCCAAACGTTGAATTAGCGGAGGGTCCAATCACCCGCCACTTTTCCTCCTCAATAGATGGTTGAGATCTACTCTGCGCTCCAGGATTCATAGATTTTCACCGCACAACACCTCCAATCCTCTAGAGTGTTGAACTGGAAAACCTATGGAGGACAATATATCAATGGACCGCAACCCTCAACAAGTCAATGGCTAGGATCTTCCCCAGAACTCCAGCCTTCGGGACTTCTAGTATGCTAACACATTCAAACCTATGAAGTGTTATACCTCTGGACTATAGGATATGTCACCACATGCTTCTGACACCAATGGCTAGGATTTTCTCCAGCCTTCGGAGCTTCGGGAAACTCAAACTCCTCTATGCTTAGGCTCCAATTTCACTAGATAATTGAACTCTAGAATTCCTCTAATTTGCTGACACATGTGCCCTGTCTGTCAACGTACAAGATTTACTTCGCAGCTCTAGGTTTCGAAGCTCTGGGAGTTCTCGACTCAACCCATCATATGACTCAACTTCTTCAGGGTGTTGAGGCTCTAGACCACATGATCTAGAGCCACATGTTCTCCCCTTTTATCGATGACTCTGATTGAATCTGGTATTCGAAGCTTTGGAGGGAATGAACACTTCTTACCTCTAGTCTCCCATACTTCCAGATAATCGAACTTCCAGACCTCCTCTTATCTATGGACACGTGTCCTTCCGATGAACGATCTCAATTCACTTTGGATCTTGGGACTTCTCGAACCTTTCTTGATCTGTAATACATGCTTAGAAACTACCGAATTCACGAACTGTGAAGAGATAAAAGGGTTTAACATTCATCCTTACCTTGATCCATCAATTTTTATATCTCGCTCCCAGATCTAAGATATGAGATCTATTCTCCTCCTGCATGCTCCTCCTTCGTTGTGGACTCTGATATGATGGTCCATATCATTTCCGACAGGATATCTGACGACTATTGTAGCTTCCTCCTCTATTGTTGCACTTTCCTTTCAATAAAAGGAATTTTCAATAATTTCAAAGGCTTGACCTTTGAGTCTTTCTCTGTGAGTTGACTACTCGGCCTTTGCCTGCATTTTGGAAAAATGCTACTCCTCTTTAACTTTTCCAACTTCAAGGGACATAAGCCCTAGCACACACTTATCCTTCTCTGAAAAATGGAACTCAAAAGGTTCCCCTCCTCTACACTCTTTTCACTCCTCCTATAGTCCAAGATTTGGGTTGTCTCAGTCTCTACATGCCTTACATAGATCATGTGCACACTTGCATTGTTCCTCCTGAGATTTACAAATGCTTGGGCTTTAAAGGTTTCAATCCCTTTGTCCTCTCAAGATGAGTCCTCATATTTCTACGCTCTTCTTCCTGAGTGTTGTGACTTACAAAATATCCTACGCACTCCTTACACTCTTTCTTCCTTGGGAGTCCTTCAACATTGTCGAAGTGTTGGCCCAATGCATTCCTTACACAGGTCTTATGTGCACTCTTGCACTACTTCTCCTCTGAATCTTTATCTCCTGGTGTGCCCTCTTGGGAACCTTATCACAAAATTCAAAATGGAGTCCTTGCTCACTCCTTGTGCCTACTCAATGCACTCCTTGTATAGCTTCCTTCCTTAGAGTTTTCATTAACTCTGGTGTGCCTCCTCTTGCAGAGTCTTCCTCAGAGTGTTCAGAAACTCTAAGGTGCAATCCTTTCACAATACTCCCTTCTAAGTTTTAGGAATTATTCTAGTGTGCCCACCTGGTACGCTCTTCTCTGAACTAGAAACATAATTCTAAATGCACTCCTTGCTTTGGCTTCATATAGTTTTCACTAACTCTGGTGTGCAATCCTTGCACGAGCCTAAGATCCCAGAACCCCTCAAAAACTACAGACAAATAATTTTGTCTACTCTTGCAAATTGAAACATACTTTCACATCTAGAATTCATAGAAAAACACAGTAAAAAAAAAATTAGAAAGTAAACATTCATTACATAGATAAATACAAAGAAACCTCATATGTAGGAAAAATTGCTTTTGTATTAAGATATGAATGATTTGTACAATGTTTACAAAATCAGACTGTAGCGGAGTCTCAGTTCCTCTCCTCTCCTCTATTGATCTCTTCAACTTTCTCAACCATTCACTCCTTCTCTCTTTGCTCGCAGCTAACTCTCTTCCACTGAATGTAACACTCTCTCTAATGAAATTCAATACAAGGGTTTTTTCCAAAGAGGGGCTCCTCAATCCTTCCTCCAACTACCTCATTAAATTACAATAAATTACATTCAATGGAAATCCAGTCTGAATCAGGCCTAAGTCTACCCAACTGTCAGCCATTTATGGTGACTTTACATGCATCATGTACAAAGACCGTTGCTCAGTTTTCCTTGAGCCTACAAACTTAAATTACATCGAATTATATTAAATTTTAAATTTAGTTCAAAATTTGGGACAACTGGCGCGTCCTTCTTCGGGATCCACTCCCTCTAACTGTGCTAATGAATTGTCTTGTTGACGCATGGTTGAGGTGGAGTGATTCTCCTGTATCATACTCCCATGCTGGAAAACTCATGAGTTCCTTATCAGGGCTCCCCTGTTGCTGCTGTTGAGATCCTCCAGGGTCCCATACTTCACTTTGGAATTGTCCATTTTCTCCTCTGTATTTTTTCTATTTGTTTTTCCTTGTTTCTATGGCGGGTTCTCCTCCGGTTAGCTTCTCTCTACTTTCGGCTATCTCCTGCACTGATTTTAACATCAACTTCCTTATCTCTTCTATTACTATGTCCAGTTGCTCCACTGGATGGATATTCCTTTGCAGTCTTCTTGGTTGCAACTCCTCTTCCTCATACACATCAAAGGTCATATCATCCTGATCTCTCATGCCATTTTCACCTCTTGTGGGATTATCTTTTCACTCCATTGCAGATTCCATTTCTACAGAAGTGCTATCGATCGAATTCTCAACAATCTCTTCTGACAATGTAAATTTTGTTAGTTCCTCTGCTTCTTCTTGTGCTGGTACAAATTCATCTTCATCTAGTTTCTCCTTGAGCTATGATTATTCTCCTCTACTCTTCATGACCACATCCTCCTGGTAGTATACTTGTGTGTCGGTATGGCTTAACCAATACTCCAACAATTTTAAGTTTTTCTCCCATGGAGTGAGCATTTTATCTGTATGATCCTCTTCCTTCACCTCTCAGAAAGATATCCATTTATGCTCCTTCTCCTCCTTTGCGACAGTACCAACTGTTTGTCCCTTTTCTGTTGCACTTACAACACATAAATGGTTAATTTTAAAAATATTTGGCCTCATGGCCTCTTCCCTGGATTCCTCCAACATCACCTCCTCATGTGCAATAATCACACTAGCCTCTGTTGGGATATCTAGCAGGAATATACCAATTCCCCCAATCATTAGAATGTACTTCTGATCCTCCTCCTCCATCAACACTCCTTGCTGATTTGAAATATCCTATGAGTTATTGAGACTCTCAAACAGTCTCATCTTCATCACCTTGCCCACCTAGAAATTTGAAAATTTTGTCCCGCCCTCCTGGAAATCAACAACATCTTCACCCAATCTCTTCTTATTTCCCACCAGGGAAATATGCATTTTCATTTCTTCCCTCCTGGCAGTCTACGAGATCCTCAACTTATCTCTCTTTCTCATCACTAAGGTTCCTTCCAACCTCTGGTTCAAAAATGTAAACCACTTCCTCCTCTGTGGCACGGAGGTTTTCAGCATGCCTCAACCACCTTCTCAACACTCGGTGCTGCCTCTTGGAAACCAACAGCTGGATAGGATACTTCGCCTTATGCTTCATGGGCCATTCATATCTCCATATTCCTCCTGCTTCCTGTTGCATCTTCAACATCAACCTGTCGAGCTCTGCTCTAATCTCCTCAAGATCTTTGTCGATATCTCCTTTTCTTACCTACTTGCGGTCTCCTCTCTGACTATTCTTATGGCCTTTAGTACCTATTTTTTCCTTTTACACTACAAAGCATATTTTTGGATCTGATACCACTTGATGTAGACCCCACCCTCACCTGGGGCCCGCACAAATTCCTGGTCTAGGATTGTTCAATTTGGAATTTGGATCAACTCTTGAATCCCTGCTAGATCCCCTCTACATGCACAAAGGTCCTTAAATCTCATAGTTCACAGGTCCAACAAAATCCTGCGAGCTATTTCTTTAATCCCCTTCTTTGGATACCCTTAAAAAAATCAATTTCGGGCCCTAGCCCCTTTCACTTCAGCGCAAAAACTCATATGACCGAGGGTTGTGACCAGGCGCTAACCCAAAAGGTGATAATTTATATGCTCCAGAGCTTTGGGCTCTAGGAGATCGAACACCACAATACTTACGCTCCTCCGAACAAGCGAACATATAGATGGTCGAGCTAATGCAAGGATCAACAGTCCCCATAAAACATTGAAATATATGGCCCACATAGCCTTCGAAAATTTGGGCTTTGGCTCCAACACCTCATACCCACGAATTGATGGACGTCCGAAGGGCCCAAAATCAACGACTCTCCATTCTCCAGCGACCAATGGTGGAGATCTTTGTTGGAAATATGGGCTTCAAGAGTTTCGGACTGCCCACAATCTCTATCCTCCAGAGTTTTGGATTGACGTACTCACGAAGGAATGAAATCAATGTCTCCCATCTCCTGGCAGACGGACAATCCAAATCTTGTTCAAACTTCATGATTTCGAGCGTCTCAACAATTCAACTCTTCATATCCTCCAAACACCAAATTAGAAGCGGGTCCAATCGCCCACATGTGTCCTCCTCAATAGACGGTTGAGATCTACTCCATCCTTTAGGCTTCATATATTTTCACAGCACAACACCTCCAATCCCTCAGAGTGAAAAACTGGTGAACCTACGAAGGAAAATAGATCAACGGACCACAACCCTCGGCAAGTCAATGGCTAGGATCTTCTTTGGGACTCTGGCCTTTGGGAGTTCTGGTATGCTAACACATTCAAACCTTCAGAGTGTTATACCTCCGGACTATAGGAGCTCCCACCATGTGCTCCTGACACCAACGACCAAGATTTTCTCCAGCCTTTAGAGCTTCGGGAAGCTTTCAATCCTCTACGCTTAGGCTCCAAATTCGTCGAATAGTGGAACTCTGGACTTCCTCTAATATGCAGACACGCGTCCCCTATCTATTGATGGGCATGAATTACTTCGCATCTTCGAGCTTCGGAGCTCTGGGATTTATTGACTCAACTTGTCATACGACTCAACTCCTCTGGGGTGCTGAGGCTCCGGACCAAGGGATCTAGTGCCACGTGTTCCCCCCTTTTATTGATGGCTATGATTGAATTCGATATTTGGAGCTTTGGAGGGAATGATGACTTCTTACCTCTAGTCTCTCAAACTTCTGGATAACCGAACTTCCAGACCTCCTTCGATCTATGGATGCATGTCCTCCCGATGAATGACCTCGATTCACTTCGGATCCTAGGACTTTGGGAACCTTTCTTTCTCTGCAATACATGCATATAAGTTACTGAATTCAAGAAATTCAAAAAGCTAAAAGGGTTTAACGACCCTCCCTGCCTTGATTCTCGATTGTTGTAGCTTGTGCCCAGATCTAACGGATGAGATCTATTCTCCTCCTGTGTGCTCATCCTTTGTTTTGTACTCTGATATGATGGTTCAGATTGTTTCCGATAGCAGATATGATGATTGTTGTAGCTTCATCCTCTGTTGTTGCACTTTCCTTTCAATAAAATCAATTTTCAATAATTTCAAAGGCTTGACCTTTTAATCTTTCTCTGGAGTTGACTTCTCAGCCTCTGCTTGCATTTTGGAAAAATGCTACTCCTCTTGAAATTTTCCAACTTCAAGGGACTTAATCCCTAGCGCACAATTGTGCTTCTCTGAAAACTAGAACTCGAAAGGTTATCCTCCTCTACACTCTTTGCACTCCTCCTGCAGTCCAAGACTTAGGTTGTCTCAGTGTCTACACTCCTTACAGAGATCTTGTGCACACTTGCATTGTTCCTCTTGAGCTTTGCAAATGCTCATACTTTAAAGGGTTAAGTCCATTTGTCCTCTCGAGATGACTCCTAGGCTGTCTACACTCTTCATCTTGAGCATTGTGAATTACAAAATCTCATGCACACTCCTTGCGCTCTGTCTTCCTTCAGGATTTCTTCAACACGTTCCAAGTGTTGGCCTGGTGCATGCCTTTCATGGGTCTTCTGTGCACTCTATCACTACTTCTCCTTTGAGTCTTTATATCTTGGTGTGACTTGTTGGCAACCTTCTTACAGAATTCAAAATGGAGTCCTTCTACACTCCTTATTCCTTCTTGATGCACTCCTTTCAAAGATTCCTTCCTTAGAGTGTTCAGTAACTCTGTCATGCCTCCTCTCACATAGTCTTCCTCAGAGTGTTCAGAAACTCTGAGGTGCACTCCTTGCACAATAATCCCTTCTTAGTTTTAGGAATTATTCTGGTGTGCCCATCTAACACGCTCTTCTCTGAACTCAAAATAGAATTCTAAACACACTCCTTGCGTTGGCTTCACATAGTACTCACTAAATCTGGTGTGAACTCCTTGAACAAGCCTAAGATCCCAGATCCCCTCAGAAACTACAGACATAGAATTTTGTCTACTCCTGCAAATTGAAACATACTTGCACCTCTAACATTCATAGAAAAATATAGTAAAAATACATTCAGAAAGTAAGCATTCATCACACAGATAAATACACAGAAACCTCATATGTAGGAAAAATTTCTTTTGTATTAAGATATGAATTCTTTGTACAATGTTTACAAAACCAGACTACAGAGGAGTCTCAGTTCCTCTCCTCTTCTCTCTTGAGCTCTTCAACTTTCTCAACCATTCACTCCTTCTCTCTTCTCTCATAGCTAACTCTCTTCCACTAACTCTAACACTCCCTCTAATGAAATTTGATACAAGGGATTTTTTCCAAAGAGGGGCTCCTCGAGCCTTCCTCGAGCTACCTCATTAAATTACAATCAATTACATTCAATGGACATCCATTCTGAATCAGGCCTTTATCTACCCAATTGTAAGCCATTTAAGGTGACTTTACATGCAACCTGTACACATATTGTGGCTCGGTTTTCCTTGAGCCTACAAACTTAAATTACATTGAATTACATTAAATTTTCAATTTAGTTCAAAATTTGGGATGGTTGGCACATCCTTCTTCTAGATTTTCTCCCTCTAAGTGCGCTAATGCTTTGTCTTGCTGATGCATGGTTGAGGTGGAGCGATGCTCCTGCATGAGATATGAACTAGTGACATAAGGAGCTCTGTATTCTATAAATTTCTTTGAGACTATCTGTAGGGGTAATTTTGATAGACAAAAGCACTATTATGGAAGAAGGATCATTTTTTTTAGAGCAAGAATGCAGAGGAATACATTGTAGAAGATCTAGTGCAGCTATGAGAACTCTGTACATAAGCAACTCTATTATGGAATTTCTTGAAAGTTTGTTAAACTAAATGTAGTATAATAGGTTCTTGTGAAAAAATACAAAGTAAGGGCGGCAGGGTGGAGCAAGGAAAGATTTATTTGGAGCTCAATTTGTAGGTTGGTACCTACAAAGGATTAGTGTCCTCAACTACTTGTAGGTTGGTGCATGTTTGTAGGTTGGTTCCTACAGAGGATTGGTATCCTCATCCATTTGTAGGTTGGCACCTATATGTAGGTTGGTTCCTACAAAGGATTGGTGTCCTCATTGACAATTATTCTTACATGAATTGATATTCATTTATAAATATTTGTAAGATCTTCACAATTTGGGTTTCCACTTATTTATGTGTAAATGTGTTGAACATTGTCTATGTTTATGATGAGTACATTTCTGGTATAACTAACTGCAAGTATAAATCCTAAATGTGTTTCAAAATCATTTCAGAATAAAAGGTAATAAAAGAAATTATACAATATTGATTCACCCCTCTGAGTTTTCAAACATTTCAACCTCTGTCCTTCCGTATTTCGTCAGTTTTTTCAAACATTTCAACACTCTGTCCTTCCATGTTATTTCATCTCATTTCCTCTGAAAACAAGGATGAGACCACATATTCAAAACTTAAAATAGTTGTATTACTACCTATGGCCTTAACCAAACTATCTCATGAGTCTGGTAAAGAACATAATAAACTAATACACTTATCTTCATCTAAATTTTTAATATCCACAAATAATAAATGACTTACCAGAGTATTGAAGGCATTTAGATGCTTTGTCATTGAGTCTCCATCTTTAATACTCAGGTTATACAAATTATTCCATAGGAACAATTTGTTTACTAGGAACTTTTACTGATACAAAGTCCCCAACTCATCCCATAATGCTTTAGTTGTAGCTTCCCCTGACACATTCAACAATACTAAATCTAAGAGACGCAATTAGATTGTGCTCTTCACCTTATGATCCAATGTTTTCCATTCTTCTGCTAACATTCTTGTAGGTGCAGTACCTAGATCCACCACGATCCACTAATCTTTGTCTACCAACATATCTTCCATCTTGAGCTTCCACAACTCAAAAATTTTCCCATTAAATTTCTCAATCTCTATTTTTGAACTAATCGCCTTTTCTTTTCACTTAAAGAATCAATACCATGGATTCCCCATTGTAACAAGGATTATCACATACTTGGGACAAACTCGTAACCATAAAGGTATCCCCCTGAAGCAAAACCTCGCTCTGATTCCAAATGTATATTTGAGCCTTGTACAAATAATTACTGCAAACATATTCTTAATAAAATAGAAAAGATACAATGGCACACACACACACACACATTGCACATATATTTTTACCCTGGAAACCCAAACTGGGAAAACCAACAACTTGTTTAGAGTCACACCTCTAATATTCTATTCATTATTTTCTTCATTTTTTACAATACAATATACATGTAGGATCTCGTGGAATCTAAACCCCTAATCCAATGACCTAGATTAATCAACATCCCTAATTCCTTAACCAAAACTAGAAAACCATCGTAAAAAACCATGTGCAGAAAAACTGCCAAAAAATGGACAGAAAAACCAACTAAAAATGACCCCCGCAACCCTGTCAGTAGGGGGGTGATAAGCACCCCCTAGACCCCCTTTTCTCCCATATCAATGTACATTACATGGGATCGATTTTGCAAAGAATATAACACATACCCAAAAATGACAACTGTATGTAGGTCTCATATCATTTCCTCCGGAGGTTTTGAATGTTCATTATGTTATCCCTTACCCATGTCTCTTATCATCATCTCCTGGTCTAGATGATCAATAACCACAAGATGATCACGGTCATCAAATGATATCAATATGTTCAAATCCACTTCAAGAAAATATATTTTATCATAAAACATGGGGCCATAAAACACTTTTTTTCTTTTTTCTTTTATTTAATTCTTAGACCACGACCTGTAGGCTATAGGTGAACAAAGAATACACAAATTTCTACATCATGGATGACCTAGCTCCATGAGTGTATCTATTGTTAATCAGATTTGTAACATATTTCCTTTTTAATTCCAAGTAGATTGGTGATTGACAAATCTAAATTGATATTCTCTATAAATACATGTCTTTAGTGTTTGTTATCCATGACTCACCAACACCCTATATTACATTCTCATAACCAAAGTGAAGAGACATAAATGGAGGATGGATGTGTGATATTTTATCTATTCGAAAGTCTTCAAATATATGTAGGTATAGAGTATAAAACTATTCAGAATCCAAGAGACTACTAGTATTTTCATCAAGATCATTTGTATATCCAACCATACATTATCTTTTCTCTGACCCTAAGAATTTGTCAATGGGTGCATATTCAAAAGAAACATCCTTCGTTTCGAATAAATATGATTTTTGAGCATTCATAAATATTGATGGAAATTCTCTTGTTTCTGCAGCAATGAGATAGTTAAAATTAATTCCCCATTCTATACATTTTTCTTGCTCACAATCTTCAACAAAGGATGTCATCATTATGTCTATCAAAATAAACCCATGAACTAGGTTTTTAGTAGTTTGGAGTTTATTCTTGCCAATGAATATATGTGCAAAATCCTCTGAAAATGTTCCCTCAGGTTGTTGTTTAAAAATAGATTTTAGACTGAATTGGGCTTGATAATGAACAATATTTTCGTTATATTTTTGTTGTTTCACAAACCCCATTCAATTTAAGAACATTTTCATGATCAATTTTTCTATTTTGACTGTTAATCTAAGGTGCTTCATCTCTGATATATTTTCTTTGTTTTCAGACTCAATGAAAGTAGAAATATGGGAATGAGACATCTACAAATCCTCTATTAAGGAAGCCTCCTCAACAAGGTTGAATAAGGTTGTCTAAAAATCATGAAGCTCCAAGACCCTAGTAGCATCTTGGATGAGATTGTCTACAAATTTAGTTTATTACTCTTTCCCTACTTTCTCAAAGAGGATTTCAAGGTTTCTCGATTCAAGGTCATCATCTCGACAATGTTCATAGGTTATGATGTCCACGGGTTCTTAAATTTATTTAAAAGAGGATGGATCAAAGGTTGTGTTATCACATTCATTATCTATTTGGATAACTGATTCCATTCTAGATATACAATCCATTGGTGTAACATGTATATATAAATCATGAAATTCTATAAGATTTTCTTGTGGGTCATAACCTATATTATCCTTCATCTTGTGTTTTTGTACATGATCATTTGTAGACTAGTTCCTTCTCAATTACCTTGTTCATTGGAGGATGATATTTCTATTTTAAGGGGTTCTAGTGGAGGATATTCTTGATAACTTGAATCTTTCTCACTATTGATTAAAACCTCTTCTTCGGGATTAGAAAGGATATAGGAATACCAGTTAAGGAAGTATGGACTAGAGGATTTGTTGTTGATTAAGGTTGGTTGTCATTGATGCCAACCCTTGAAGAAATCCTTGTAGCACAAAGGTTGGTTAATGGACCCAAGATTGTTTGATGTAAAGATGAATCATTATTTTCTTGTCATGGTTGATAATAAGTAGAAATGGGTGAACTTCAAAGTGGTCCCCTT
>SNQJ01S0004937.1:143853-160958 GCA_010110895.2 Picea sitchensis | reverse complement strand
TAGTTGATGAGTTGACACATACATGAGGTGTATAGTTGATGATGTTGGTACATATTTATGAGTCATAGTTGATGAGTAGTTGACACATGATTGGTACATACTTGGAACATGGTTGGTTTCACTTTTTCATGGTACAGGTTGATTACAGATTGTTTGGTTCAAGTTGGTGCATGGTTGATGCACTTGTTTATGGTACAGGTTGATTACAGGTTGAGGTATAGGTTGATGCATGGTTCAGGTTTATTGGTACAAGTTTACAATGGTATATCTCACAGTGATAGTGTGACAGTGGTTCCATCATTCTACTTTTTCTTCAGGGCAGTTGGACAGATCAAGGATAGGTGGTTGTAGCCACCTTTCGGTTGTAGCTGAAGAACTTAGGGGGTTGTAGCCTCCTTCTGGTTGTAGCCAGAGAATTGGGGAGATGGATCTTCCCTCAGGTTGTAGCCTGAGAAACTAGGGGTTTGTATCCTCCTTCCAGTTGCAGCTGGAAAACAAAGGAAGTTGGTGCTTCCAATGAATGTAATTCTTCAAGACATATAAGAAACAAAATTCTGTGGTTTTCTCCTGATTTGGGTTTCCATGTAAAACACTGGTGTACTGTGTATGTGTGTGATTGTTCATTTCTTATTGCTCATTATTGGATAATAATTCTACATTGATATAACACTCGGATTATTTGGAGAAAAAGGATTATAATTACACTATTATTGATTCACCCCCCCTCTCAGTAATTCAACATTTGTCACTTTCACAAATTCTATGAAAATCTAAGCAACAACATGAAATCATCAATAGGTTCATCTTTCCATTTTTGAATTTTATTTAGTTTAGAACAAAATTCATCATAGTTATATTTATCATGAGAAGTTATGAAAGACTCCATGAATTGTTTCCAATTATGAATAGATTTGGTTGGTAATTTCCTATACCAAGCCTAAATTCTCCCTTCCAAAGTGAGGGTAAACAACCTGCATGCTTTATTTTCTTGAAAACATTTAAGATATTGACTTACAAGGTTAAATCCAATAAGATTCCTAAATGTAGAGGCCTTCCCTTAACCATCAAATTTGACCACTCCTCATTTGGTATAGGGAAACCATCCATATTTTAGCTCGGTATCAATTATTGATTTAGGGTTTGCTAGTTATGGCTCGGTCCACCATTTAGTGTTTTCTAATCTAATAAAATGAAATAAAACTAATCTAAAATGCATGAATGTAAATGTAGGCATCCAGACACACTAATAGAACTAATGAAGAAAACACAAAAACAAACATATCACAAACATTATACCTAGCAATAAGTTGACTATGAAAATAAAAGTGGAAATATGAGTAAATAGGTGTAAAAACCATAACAATTTGATATTAATCAACTAACTACAACTATGTTCCTACATGTTTACATAAACATTTCTAGGAAAAAAATAAGAATGTGAACTCTAAACATAAGATAGTCTACAATGTAAAGGACATTCTTACAACAACCCCAATGCTCAATAGATACACAAGAATAGCCCATGAAATATGCAACACAAGAATCAAAGCACTCCAGAAAATGCTTGGCCATATGTGGCTTCCACTCTTTAAAAATTTCAGCATAAGTACATAAAATCTCCCAAAGCTAAAATCCCCTTTTCCTTTGAGTTTCTAGAATTTATAGCCATTCACAAAATGAATACCCTCTCTTGGAATTGTGGCCAAGTGGCAATTTCAGTTTTATTCAAGAAATGGCCCCTCTATTGTCTTTGTGGCCAAGTGGAAGTTCTAGTTTTATTCAAGAAATTTCCCCTCTCATTTTCTTTAAATTCCAAATTATATAATTTGTCCTTTCACATATTCATCCCTTTTATCCAAGAGAAATTTATTATGTTTAACTTTACATTGATTTTGGTTCCAACTCTTTCCTCATTTGACCATTATATACATGTTTGAGGAGAATGTTTAAATGAATAATAAGAAAATGATTTGTTTTCCTTTGGAGTAATTACGAGTATAACTCCTTTTCCTTAGGTTTTTTTGATAAACATGTATAACTTATGTGTGATCCCATGCTCAAGATTTTCATTATAGGTTTTCATCACTTATCATTTTGGCTCCACATTTGATCATTGTCCATGCATCAATACTTCATCCTTTTATTTTTGTTACATCTATGTCCATTTAAATGATCTCTTTTCTTGTCATTTCCTTATTAGTGTGATTCTATAGATAACATTTTTGAAGCCACTGCTATATATTGGTGGGTCCTCCTCTCCATGATGTTTAGCACCCATGATTTTTTATTTCTTCAAATTACAATGTATAATATCCTTTTCAATATTGATATTTGACTGTCATCACCTCAAGATGTATAATTTGAAAATATATAAAATCAAATTGTATTTCAAAAAGATGCATTTAACATAAAGAAGTCAATTGCAAACTTAATAATGTGTTTGAGTTTAGTTCCATGAGTTCAATATCCTTTCATGGGATATGGCATTGGTCACTGTAATAATGAATTTGTGGACACATCAGTTGAAATGATGTGTTATCAGGTTTCCAAGCCATTGACAATATGCCCATATTTTCATTTTGTAAATCTAAAGAAAATGGTAAGAAATCACCTAAAAATTATAATAGTAAATTTGTAGATCACTACAAGAAATTTGCAATGGTATAAAGTGTTCATACAATGGAACTAAATATCAAAAGTTATTATGGTTAAAATACTAAAATATGTTTTTTGCAAACCGCAAAAACATACATGTCGCATGTGGCACCAAGTTCGAAGTTTGCATGTCACATGTCGCAACAAGTTCAAAGTTCGCATGTCACACCAATTTCAAAGTTTGAAAGCTTTGAAGACATGCTTGTCACATGCCACACCAATTCCAAAGTTCACATTCCAAATGTCACAACAAGTTTGATGTTCACATGTCGAGTGTCACAACAAGTTCAAAGTTTGGATATCACATGTCACAACAAGTTCAAAGTTTGCATGTCGCAACAAATTCAAAGTTCTCTTTCCGCATGTCGCAACACGTTTGAATTTCACTTATCGCATGTCACAACAAGTTTGAAGTTCGCATGTCACAAGCCGTGTCAAGTTCATAGTTCACAAGATTGAAAAATATGCTTCTAAAAGGTTGCACCAAGTTTTAAGTTTGTATGTCACATGTCAGAACAAGTTCAAAGTTCACATATTGCATGTCACAACAAGTTCAAAGTCCACTTGTCCTGTGTCAGACAAATTTTGAGGTTCACTTGTCGCATGCAAAAACAAGTTGGAATTTCACATGTTTCATGTCACAACAAGTTCAAGTTCGCATGTCACAACAAGTTCAAAGTTTTCAAGGTCAACCTTTAAGAAGTGATTTTGAAAAATTAGAAGTCCTTACAAGAGGATCACCACACACAAGAAAAATTTTAAAATATTAACACGTACCTCATGCAAGCATAACTAATTGGATTAGTATGAAAACCCTATAGTATTGAAACCCTCCCATCATAATAATTTTTTTATATGTACTTACCATGAAGAGAAAAAGTAGGTCAAAACTCAAGGTGTTGAGAAGAAGCATGAGTGATACCTGCAATTAACAAACTTTACAAACCTATACCTTTCCCATCCAACCTCCAATTGGTGAGTAATTTTTTGCATTGTGTAAAGGAGAGGATAGTATTTCAAATATATGGTTGCATTCTTAGCTTCAATTCCAACTTTGTCTCTTTTATAACATGTGATGTTTCAATCATATTTCTAGAAGGAGGGACCTTCACTATGTGTTTTCACACTTGCATACCTCATAATCAATTTCCAAGAGTTGTGTTGCAATATTTAGGGAGTTATAAACATCATTTTATGGGAGTTCAAATGTCAACTTCGCTAGTACCAAAAGTATGTGCAACAACATTTTAAAATAAAAGTCTAGGCCTCGTGTAAAATGAGGTTCTATCCAAACGGGATTATGTCAACTCAAAATGCATCTTTGTTGTGTAGGTTTTCAATATATTATATAAAATTGGTATGATCATTAACCCACTAAAATACTTTAATCCCTGAAAATTTCCAACTATCATCTGTAACACCTAACACCTAGTACTTGGTGACAATGTTAGTTAATTCAGGAAAACAATTTTGAGCTATAAAATGGTTCATGAATGACTCAATAAGCATGCACTAGGTTGATATTTCTTCAACACAAGTTAGATCCATTAAAATCCAATGGACACAAGAGTGGAAATTTGATGATACATGGAATATGACGAATGTAGAATCAATGAATCTTGGCTACAAACTAACTTAAGAAAATGTTAGAGATTAGTGTGAAGAAAAAAAATAAACATGCATTAAATGAAAAACAATCCATTCATCATCTAGCAATCATTCATCAAGCTCAAAAGAATAAGGTATAAATAAAAATGGAGCACGGTTTTGAAAAGGTTGGAATTCAAAATTTGAAACTGGTATCCCCTAGGTAACTAGACTGGGGAGGAGGGGGGCGTTGAGGCATCAATGCATTTTTAGGTTGATATTCTGAAATTAGGATTAAATCAATTATATTTCCAATATCAACCTTATGTTTTATTTGATATGTTTCACTTAATGTGTTGTAAAATTATTTTACATCATACTAAAGTGTGATCTGGTAGGCCAATTCACATTTCCTAAAGCACTATAAAAATTGCTAAAGCATTTGCAAACTGTGCACTTGAACAAAGGTGAAATTTATGCAACTATCCTTCATATTTTAGTTAAATGTAGATAATGTTTGTAGATAACTTGTAATTATTTTTCATGATTTATTATATATGGATTTATAGAATTTTTATATTCGAATATTGTAAAAGATGAACAATTTAAAGAGGATAAGGACCTCTTTATCAAAGAGAGTAATGGGCTATGCTTATTTTGTGATTTAAACCTTAATTAGGTAGATACTCACCTTTTCTTGAGAAAAATGCACACCAAGATTAGTAAATTCACTCTTGAAGGTTCACGAGGAATGAGTGACGTGCCTCATTCCATTTCACATCCTTCCATCACCTTAAAATGAATGCCAACTAATAAAATAGCTCACTACTACTTGAGAGTGAAATTTGGTTATATAAACAAAGTATGAATCAACCTGTAGGGAGCTAGAAAAATGCACACCCTTTCATACACAATAAATCCACATGTAACATAAAGGTAAAATCTTGACTTCATAAAATTTATAACAAAATCCATGTCTTATATTTTCCAATAATTTTTGGCATGTAGGCATTCAAACTGTTGAATAAACATTTTCACTATTTTTTCACTTTTTCATCACAGACAATAGAATGCACACCAGGACTGATAGGAAGGTCAAAATTATGTTTTTGAACTTATAAGTGTTCCTTAGAACTTTAATAATATAAATATGCTATTATAATTTTATTTTTACTATAGAAAAATCTTTGAAAATGCTTATTTCATCATAAGATTATTTCACCATTTTGCATACAATGTTTAAATTAATGCACAACACAATGAAAGCACTCACAATGCATGAAAATTTTGTAAATGCGCTAATTTAATCAAAATTTTCACACAATGGGTGTTATGATAAAAATGTGTATCCAATAAATTCAACAATGGTCTATACAAACTTTATTGAGTCAATGGTTAATCCTCTCATGCCCATTACATTCAAAGAACCTATGCATATATGTATGGAACCCACAACAACCAACACTGGAAAAAATCACATCAATAAAGATGCAAAGACCTTTTGTTCATTCACAAACTTAATATGTATGCTTATGGTCCTTGATAGTTTTCCTTCCAACTACTTTAACTACATAGATTCAAATGAAAACCCTTCATATTTCAAGGGTTTACAAAATTTCATTGAGTAAAAGAAAAATAATTTTGAAAAATCATTAATTGCTTAGAAAAATGCATGCCAAAATTAGTACAAGTGTCCTTTTGAGAAAGTGAAACTTGATTTCTATATATGTGTGCCTTTTCAACAAAACCCTTATCTCATAATTTTAAAATTCACCTCCCTTTTCCCACATAGAATTTACAAAGTCAACAACTTTTGCATTTTTTAATTGAAATTGACCAAAATTGTTTTGTTTCTCTAAAATACACACCTTGGGTTCCCTTCAAAGACAAATTGAGTGAATAATGATTGAATATTGTGTGTTTTTTCATTCCTCACATTACACATTTCTAATTTGAGCCTTAAAATGTGTTGTGGTGCAAAATTGGTCGAATTTTGTCTTTTTATTGAATTTCCCAAAACTGTGATTCATGCCAACAACATTAAATATTGTCCTTATGATGGGTGATACAAAAAGGATGTAATATTTTAAATTCCCTGTGAAGTTAAAGCCAAATGTTACCATATGTAGAATGAAGTTTCAATCTAGTAAAATCTTGGAAAATGCTTAGTGCATCATTTTATCCCCATTTTGTGGATAACCGAGGAGATTATGTCTCGAGGCCCTTAGGTTGAATATATGGATTGCCAAGAGACTACATGACCAACAGTATCTGTTTGCGCAGTTGGAGACCCTACTCAACACCACAGAGGATGCATAATTTCAGATGGAATCCACCACATCAACTGGCTTCCCAAAGGCAGTGGGCTTTGCTCCATAAGGTAAAAGTCAGTATTATGGTGAGCATCATTTCAATATTTAAGGCATTTAAGTATACTGTATCTTGGATTTCTCTAGATTTCATGATATATTCTTGGACATTATGATTTTTTCCCTACTTCACCTTGGTGTTTGACATTATTCCCTAGTAATTGATCTTCCTTGGGGATGCGTTTTCTACTAGGAACTCCCTTGAAGATCCATCATATCATTCTCGACCATACTTACTACTTTCCATCAATATTCCCCTCCCCCATTTCCTTATCTCTTGATATTTTAGGGTGTATTGACCCAAGAAGGGGTTGTCCCTCATTTTATGGGAAGAAGGGGTTGAAGGCCCAGAGGGATTGATGTTGGGTAAAAGATAAAATCCTATGTATGAACCTCATATATGCTTCACCCAAGGATCACCTAAGAAAGTAATGAAACGATTATCTTTGAGAAAAGGGGGACCCACAATAAAATATGATTAAGAACGCTTAAAAGTTTAGTTGGAGGATAGGAGGTCTCATCATGATCTAGCCTATCATGTCCATGAATATTTAGTGGTATGAAATTACCATCATCTGGTCACCAAGCCAGGGTAATGGCTCTCAGTTGCATGGCTGAGAGAAAGGGGGTCTCATCATGAGCCTACCTTCTCATTTACAATAGGTGTTTGTGGGTGACACTATCATTATTTGGACACCATGCCAGGGCAGTGGCCTTCAACCTTTCCTTAAATTTATGAAAGAATGAAAGAATGGAAAAATAACGGGCTTGGAAAAAGTGCATTGCGGGCGAAGGTACCACACACCCTCTACAAAGGCACCCATGAAAAAGACACTACAAAATCTTGTATGTCATGATCCCTATGCCCATTGAGTCTTGACCCTAACCATTTTACCCACTTTACATGGCTTAGAGATGGATATATTGGAAACTCTCCTTGACCTAGGGAAAGATCTACCCAATAAGAAACCTCGTCAACCCTCCAATATTCAACCTTGAAAAGCCACATAATGTCTTTGAGCACTTAATTGTTTGATATAGCAATCTTTGATGCACATGCTTAGGTGTCTCATTTATTGATTGGATTCACTTATCTTAATGTTATGACTTGATATCCTTGGAGGGCATGCTTATTTGTCTTTGCAGGACCTAGTTGGTGGATAGTTTTGGAAGAATAATCCTAGCTTGGGCATCCATGGGGATTAAAGCTCACAGTTGGATTCCAAGGTCTTGCATGTCGGATGACAAATATCAAACTTGGAAGTCCTAAAATATGACTTGGACAACATAACCTATCCCCCACATGCCAAAAATGTTTCCTAGGAGAGGAAAAACATCACTTCTAGAGGCATGACGTCACCTAGGGGGGTTAGTGATTGGTGGTGTGGTTGATGCATTGGAACTTGGACATTTTAAGGAGAATTTGGCTTTGACCATGAATTAAGTAACTTGGATACTTGACATGTGTATTTGGAAAGCCTAGCCACCCTCCTCCTACACCAATGACTAGCTCCTAGTGCCAAAATGTCCCATAAAGGGGTGATGTGCTTCTAAAATTAGGGTTTTATTATTTGCAAAAGTGAATTTTAAATGAATTTTTTAATATTACTTTTTTGAGGGGGAAATATTATGGTTGTTGAACCCTATTCTTGTGTTTTAACCCTAATTATGTGGACAAACTATCTTAGTTACATTTTGTATAAATAAGAGATCATAAGATCTCATTATATCATAACTCTCCCTCTTGTGAGAGGCTCTTCAACTGAAATTTTCTCTACACTTGGAGTATTTTTCCTCTTGTGCTATTGAATAATGAGTTTTGGTTATGGTTTGATGATGATGATGGTGTGCTATCTCTAGAAGTTCATTCTCTTTCTTTTGTGGAGGTTTACTTCTGTAGGTAAAAGATTTTTCTTGAATGGTATGGTCTCTCTACTTTTTTATTATCATTTGTGATTCAAGCAAGGTTTTTTTGGCCAAGGATAGATAGGGAGTATAAGGATATACACCCCTATCCTAGTTTCCACCAATTTATCAATATGTTTTGCAAGGGTTTAGTTGAGGAAGTAAGAGTATTTACACCATTCATCTTCAAACCCTAGCTAGGTTTCTTTCCTTGGGAAGTAAGAGGATTTACACCCCCTAGGATTTAGTAACCATAGCTCTTTCTTATTGACCCCATTAACAAATAACTAAAGGCACTAGTATTTCATTGGAGAAATAAATTGTTGTCTTGGTAAACATGATTCTTTCAAGTTTTAAATCTCTCTCTTTCGGATAATGATCTTAATTCCTTGGGGATTCTTCCTCCCTTAGGGCATCCTCTTTCTCCCACAAAATATTATTTTTTTACTAAATGTTTTCCTACAGACATCAAGATGTAGAAAACTCTAACCCTAATAGATAATATCTCACAAACTAACCCTGTAACTTTGCTAGTTTAACCTACCAACCTAGGTGCATATTTTGGGCTAGCTTTTGGCACTTTTTAATGGTCATATTTTTTGTTGTACTTCATTTAATGCTACAGCCATAAGGATGATATAATACTGCAGAAATTTACTTTTATGATAGCCATCTTTATTCAGTATTGAAGTGGTATTTTCAGTCCACATTGGTTACTAGTTTTATTGTTGAAATTGTTAACTAGTCTAGACCTTTTACTTGCTGATTTGGATATAATCTATTGCTGATATAACTACTACAAAATAGAGACAGCAAGCCTAACTTGCTGATCCACTTGATATATTTATTTTCATTTGGATTTTTCTTGTATCTCGGGCAGGTACAATCATCAGGAAAAGAAACACATCCTTTGGGGAAACATTACTTGGTTAGAAAGGTATCCCCCCTTTCCTCTTTTCCACTCAGTGTACCGACTTCTAGGGGCCTCTCCATTACCTTTTCATTTCTTCTTTCATTTCCACTAGGGTCTTCGAGATAACCTCCAAAGAGTGACCTTAGTCACCCCCCCAATTACGGGACCTACATCGAGGTGACATTGGGTGTAGTGTCCCATAGCTATAGCACTTTCGTTTATGGTTGGGTCGGGATTTTCCCAACCTACAACTTGTGCGATAACATTTTGGCATCATTTTCGGGGAGGATTTTGAATCCTCTTCAGAACCCTAACAACACTTTGGAAATATATCTCAAATCCTTTCCCTTATCTTTCATGGCAACTCCACCCAAGGGATGTTCCCTTTCCACCTTTCTTGATGATCTCATCTTGAATCTTATCTGGAAACTCCACCTTCCTAGAACCCACTTTTCCCTTATCTTTTTCCATCCTTTGGTGAGCCTTGAGCTCATATGGAGACTCCAATGAGGTATTACCTTAAGTAATGGAACCATGGCCTCACGAGAATTACCATGGGATTTCCATAAGGTTTATCCCTCCTTTGATGTTCATGATATTCCTGGATATCCAAACCATTGTCCAACGGAATGAAGGGTAAATTTTCCCAAATTTGATGATGATCTAGCTCTAGCAATCACCCATGTTGTCAATTATATGAAGTATGTTTCAAGCCTAGATGTGCTACATGAGGATGTGATAATTAAAAATTTTGTATCTTCACTAGAATCAAGTCAAATGGATTGGATCTCACACTCATGTAATCCGAAGAGTATCCCTTCTTATACAAAGCTCATTGAAGAATTTGTCAGGAATTATCGGCCAGCTACTCAGAGTTTGGAAGATGATTTTCAAGAGCTCAAACACACTCATTGCATAGAAGGTTTTTCGATCAATGATGAGACAATAGATGAAGAAGTGATCAAATAACATACTCATGAAAACAAGCCTGAATAATATCATGTTGAATAAAATCCAAACGAGACATTTGATGAAGAAGAAGTGCTCATACCTACCCTTCCATTTGATGAAGACATCCAAACCCTTGTTCCTCCCACACAATAAGAAGATAACATAATAATTGATAATCCTTTTGAAGATATTCATGACACCTTATTCCATGACTTTTGAAGTGAAGAGGTGTTAGAGGAACCCTTGGATGCAATAGATCTTTTTCAAAAAGGGAACATGAAGCACTTTGCATTAAGAATCAAGCCTCATGTGATGAAGAGGTGATGGAGGAGCATTTGCATGAAGAGAAAAAATAATCTTGATGAAGCACAACATAATGAGGCATAATTTTCTTTGCTCCTGCTTGATGAGGATGAGGTCGTTCAAAATTGTCTTCCTCCTGCACATGAAGGTGAAGAAATTATTAGCCTTGATGATACATATGATCTTGTGCAAGACCTCTCTCACATGGTTGATCTAAACATTGATGATTTCATACAGGTTTGGAGACATAGATGGGATGTGAGTTTATTCATTATTGATAAAGATCCCATTTATGACATTGAGGGTGGATCTCAGGCAAAGGGGGTTGAGTTTTCATCATCATAGGAGTGGTCTGCATACATATATGATTCAGATGTTTGGAATCCTGGCGATGATATGGTTACACATTTGTTCCTCCCCTTCAAGGATGAATTTTCATAGCATAATCAGAGTGATCCTCAGTCATCCTTTGATACATACATTTTCAAGGATGTAGATTTGTTTATGAGTACTTCCAACAGTTGTGCTCAGATTTTGAGGAATACGAGGACATGGCCACCACATATAAATCATAGGTTCATTCTTCAAAGTGGAAGCATTTTCATATTGGATATTTCCTTGGAGATTCACAGGGGAAGAGGAGGCGTTTTTCTACAGATGAGCATGTTCCTTACCCATTACCCTCTTCTCCAAGAGACCATGTAGTTTTCTTCTGATCTCTCTTTACCTCTCAGTCCTTGAAAAGAAGTCAGTCTTTGTGTGCAGATGAAGATGATCCCTCATATACATATAGTGGCCCCCTTCATATATGGATTGATCAATATTGTGGCTACACTTTCAAGTGGGATGACCAGGCTTATGGTTTCTCTCTCCAGGAGGATTTCCTCCCTCCNCAGTCTTTGTGTGCAGATGAAGATGATCCCTCATATACATATAGTGGCCCCCTTCATATATGGATTGATCAATATTGTGGCTACACTTTCAAGTGGGATGACCAGGCTTATGGTTTCTCTCTCCAGGAGGATTTCCTCCCTCCCACCCATCTACATGAGATTTTTTTATTATATGTCCATTTATGCTCATGATCATTTTGTGTTGGACTTATCTTTGTTGTTTCACATGATCAAGCATAGGAGGGGTACTTTGATGATATTCTCAATCGATTACACTGGTTGTACGACTTCACCTAACATCATCTATCGCCTGATCTTCAGGGCCCTAAGGCCCCAGGTAAGGAGATAGGTAATATTGTTTTCCCCTTCATTTTCATCTTGATTTCTCATACTAGTTTAGATGCATTTAATTTTCATTTTTCTCTACTTTCATATTGATTTCATGCTTAATTTAGAATTTTTTTTTAAAATATCAAAAAATTTCATTTCTAGATTAGCTTTTCATTTTGGATTATATATATATATATATATATATATATATATATATTGATGAAGGGTGATAGAACGACCCTATATTATCTGATCCCTTTGTCTGAGTTTTTTGCAAGCACGGGTCTACCAAGAGATGATGTGGTTCTCATTCACTCTACAAYGAGCACATGTCCCCAAGTAGGAGCCAAATGTTATCCCCATTTTGTGGATAACTGAAGAGATTATGTATCGAGGCCCTCATGTTGTAGATATGGAGTGTTGAGAGACTACATAGCCAACAATATCATTTTGTGCAATTGGAGACCCTTCTCACCACCATAGAGGTCACATAATTTCATAAGGCATCCACCATATCAGTTTTCTTCCAGAAGGAAGTGGACCTTTCTCCATGAGGTACAAGTCAATATTATGGTGAGCATCATTTCAAAATTTAAGGAATTTAAGTATTTTGTATCTTGTATTTCTCTATATTTCATGATATATGCTTGGACATTATGAATTTTTCCCTACTTCACCTTGGTGTTTGACATTGTGCCCTAGTAATTGGTCTTCCTTGGGGATGGGTTTTCTACTAGGAACTCCCTTGAAGAGGCATTGTATCGTTCTCGACCATACTTACCACTTTCCATCACTATTCCCCCACCCCCCATTTTCTTATCTCTTGATATTTTAGGGTGTATTGACCCAAGAAGGGGTTGTCCCTCATTTTATGGGAAGAAGGGGTTGAAGTGATCCGAAAAGATATTTTAAAGACTATGGTTGAGTTTTAAAACGTGAGTTCATTAACCATTTAGGAAATTGATGAAAGAGGAAGAATTAATGATGAAACATGGAAGCCATAATAATATATACATATCTGGAAATAAGAATCAATAAATAGGAAACCATAAACAACAAGGTTGATATCCGAGTTCGACAATCTTCCCTACGTCTCTGGGCCTTTGTCTCACTGAGTGAGGCTTTTTTATTTATGTTCAAAGATTCAAAAGTAAATCATAAAAGTGCCAAATGGATTACAAAATGATCTGGTTGTGTTCTACCAGATCTCAAGAACCCAACAAAACTTACAACACTGGAAACAGATGAACGAAGCTCCCAAAAATAGCCTGCAAAGTTTCTCACCTCAATGGTTTCCCTGCATAAAAATGGATTTGTCTCTTCAATTCTTCATCATGTTCATTTTCTGAACCTCTTCCATGGATTCAAGAACCTCTAGTTTATATAGGCTTGAAATGGGTAACAAACTCCCAACTTCCCCCCAATATCTGGCCTCAAAAAGGGATCCAGATCCCTCAATATTGGCCAAAATTTCTCAAAACTGTTGAAAAATCAATTAAAAATCTTATAATAAAGTGGGAAAACAAACTTATTGGAAAATATAGGGCGCAACCCCCGATTTCCTGGTTTCCTGGTCATGTGGCGCTACCATGTGGTCAAGCGCTAACGCTGGCGTGTTGGCCCCTGGTATTTAGCCCCCAAAATTTGGCCCTCGGTCGCATGTATGGCCATGTGCCCACACCTTACCCTCCATGCACCAAATCTGTTTTTGGCCCTTGGTTTCCAGCTCCTGGTCACACACCCTGGTCGAAGGGCTAGTCCGGTCGAATGGTTTCTATCCCCAACAATCCGCGTAAAACGTTAAACTCGATGGACATATGGTGTAGTCACATGCAATAGACCGTGGGCGTAAATATAAACAAAAATCCATGCGCCAAAGTTTTATGGTGTGGTTCTATGGTAATGGTCTTATGCGATGGGGTTGGGGCTAGGCCCCAACCCTATTCTCCACATGATTTGCATTTCGGGAAGCTTAAATATAACATTTGTGCTATAGTTGTTAAGAACTATTGTGGGTGGGATGGTAGCCCGACCCTGCCAAATCGCTCCCCCCCTGCCCAGAGGTCGTGGGTTCGATTTCGGTGCACTACGTAAAAAATTTCCAACCAATAAACCGACCAATGAAGGGGTACCATGTGGCACCATGCCATTCGCCAACCATTATGCCACGTGTCAACCAATCATTCATCCACATTTGCACCTACCCACGTCAACACCATGCCAACTCAATTGTATGGGCGTGCCACGTGTCACCCTTGTAGTGGTTCCACGTGTCACAAAACGATCGGTCCACCTGTCAACACAGTCAACATGCCATTGTACCTGGCACATCATTGTACGGTCGTATGACCTGTACAGTTAGCTGCCACATCAACATTGTACGGGTTGTACAGTCATCAAAATTTTGCCTGTTTGGAAAAACAAACAGATCATGATATCTCTCGCAGACAATGTTCATTTGAGCCCGTTCACATTGTGTTGGGTTCGTATCGACGAGGCCTATGCACACATCTATTTTGAAGCCATTATGAGCACTTTTATTTTTAGGCCTTTCTGGAACCATTTTGGTTCCTGGATCCAGTTTGGATCACACCTCCCCACTAAAGACCTTTTGGTCCTCCAAAAGGATACTAACCAGTCATCAAGTGCGGGATAGGCCACCCCACTTGTTCATTGTCTTTAAACTCTGTCCTGTGCACCTATCTCATCAAGATCAACTGTAATAAAACCATGATAACTAACAACATATTGTTAGCCACTTGTACTCTATCACATCTTATTGAAGCCACTATCATCCATGTTGACAAGATTAGTAATGATAACATTAGAAATATGAATACAAATGAGATAATATGTTTGTAATACTTGCACGACATTAGCTTATCTTGAAGCAAAGTATGATTGAACTTCCATTCTACAATCATCTCATATTCTTTCTTAAGATCAATTACTTGACTTGGGACAATTATAAGAGTGTTTCTTGCATGAGATGCCTTTCTTAATTGTTCCATTGTTTGAAGAGATTGATTTGCTTTTAAGCCATGAGCATGTATAACATATTCCTTGCCTTCTTTGATTAACTGATATTGATTATGTTCCTTGTAGAATATTTCTTTGTGATCATACAAATAAGGACTGCTTAAGACCATTCCACATTCATTGATTGGCACCACATCACATGTTACCTCATCCAAAAGATTAGATGAGATTTTAAATTTAATGTGAATTTCTTTGTTATTTGAAATTTATGATTGTTGCTTATCCATTTAAGTGAGTAAGGCTTATGATGCATCTGAGTGTTTAATCCAAATTGTTTAACCACTTCCTATGAAATCAAGTTATATTGAGATCTACTATCTATCAATGTGTCGACCTTAGTATGCCTCATTATGACCCTTATGTGAAAAATATTACTTCTAGAATCAAATCCATCACCAAATTTACCTGTCAAACCAACCGCTGAGATTTTAGATTCATCAACCAAATCTGATCCCAAGTTTGTTGGTCGTGTTGTTGTTGCAACTATTAGCCTCCCTTTCCTTTCTTTTAATCCCTTTGGTCCCTTCTCGGGATGAAAATGCCAACAATGGTCCTCATCATGCCCTTCTTTCTTTCAATTCTTGCAAGAGGGCTTCTCTTCCTTTCTTTCCACTGAATTTGCCTTCTTGTCGTTCCACTTCCTTTTGTCCTCTTTCTTGAAGATGATTCCCCTAATACACCAACTCATGTTTTCCCTACCTCAATGTATGTTGCTTGAATAAAATCCTCATCAAGATTAGTAGGTCCAAACATAAATACAGTGTTACAAATATGTAAATTAGTAAATTGGTAATTTGCAACCCAAGACTAGGACACGTGGCACCATGCCATTCGCCAACCATTATGCCACATTTCAACCAATCATTCATCCACATCCGCACCTACCCACGTCATCATTGTGCCAACTCAGCTATACAGACGTGCCACGTGTCACCCTTGCATTGTTGCCACGTATTACAAAATTACTGCTCCACCTGTCAGCACAGTCATCATGCCACTATACATGACACATCATTGTATGATAGTATGTCCTGTATAGTCAGTTGTCACGTCAACATTGTACGGATTGTACAATCATCAAAATTTTACCTTTTTGGAAAAACAAACAGATCGTGATATCTCTCGCATACGGTGTCTGTTTGAGCTCGTTGAAGTTGAGTTGGGTTCATATTGACAAGGCCTATGCACAAGTATGTTTTGAATCCATTCTAAGAACTTTTATTTTTAGGCCTTCCTGGACCCATTTTGGTTCCTGNGTGATATCTCTCGCATACGGTGTCTGTTTGAGCTCGTTGAAGTTGAGTTGGGTTCATATTGACAAGGCCTATGCACAAGTATGTTTTGAATCCATTCTAAGAACTTTTATTTTTAGGCCTTCCTGGACCCATTTTGGTTCCTGGATCCATTTTGGATCATGAAGGCCCAGAGGGATTGATGTTGGGTAAAACATAAAATCTTATGTATGAACCTCCTAGATGTTTCTCCCAGGGATCACCTAAGAAAGAAATGAAACACTTATCTTTGAGAAAAAGGGGGACCCACAATCAAATATGATTAAGAATGCTTAAAAGGTTAGTTGGAGGATATGAGGTGTCATCATGAGCCGACCTATCATGTCCATGAATATTTAGTGGTATGACATTACCATGTTCTTATCACCAAGCCATGGTAATGTCTCTCAATTGCATGGTTGAGAGAAAGGGGGTCTCATCACGAGACAACCTTCTTATTTCCACTAGGTGTTTGTGGGTGACACTATCATTACTTGGACACCAGGCCAGGGCAATGGCCTTCAAACATTTCTTAAATTTATGAAAGAATGGAAAACTAATGGGCTTGGAAAAAGTGTATTGTGGACGAAGGTACTGCACATCCTCTACAAAGGCACCCATGAATGGGACACTACTGTTGGATTACTGAGAGGGGGGGTTGAATTAGTAATATAGAAATTTAAACATTTTCAACCATATAATGCAAGCGTTATATCAGTGTAGCATTATCATCCAATAATTGTAGAGTAAATAAACAATGAACAAATGATCCACCATACACATACATAGTACACTATTGTTTTTACGTGGAAACCCAAAGCGGGAGAAAACCACACAATTATTTTTCTTATATGTCTTGAAGAATTACATTCATTGGAAGCACCAACTT
>SNQJ01S0004937.1:121077-133562 GCA_010110895.2 Picea sitchensis | reverse complement strand
TATACCTCAACCTGTAATCAACCTGTACCATAAACAAGTGCATCAACCATGCACCAGCCTGTACCAAATAACCTGTAATCAACCTGTACCATAAACAAGTGCATCCAACCATGTACCATGCATGTACCAATCATGTGTCAACTACTCATCAACTATGACTCATCAATATGTACCAACATCATCAACTATAAACCTCATGTATGTGCCAACTCAACAACTACTGTCTCAACCATGTACCTCAACCAAAAGCCGTCATCAATTTCATCATCCAAATATGATTTTTAGCTCTATAATAGACCTGGTTTATATGATCACATTCCTGCAAATCTTCCTTAACTTCAACAACAAGAGACTAACATTTTCATCAAACTTTTCTTTAGTCTCACATGCCTAGTTTTTGATTAGTCAACAACCCTAACTTGAAGTAATCATAAGTTTGTACCTGTAATTTATAAAGATCTAAAAATGGTACACAATGTTCTTCAGTTTGTTTTATGCAATTCCTCCAGGTGTCACTACTTGGAACCTCTCATAAAAGGAGTTATAGAAAAAATGGCATACCATGTTGAATTCTGGCCTATTCTAGAGAGCGACCTTGTAGAGCGTGCATCGCATGGAATATTTGTTGAATTGATATCAAAATATGACACAAAATACTAAATATTGTACCTTAACCAACACATTTGGTTTCACTGAATATGGATCTGTTATGCAGACATTATGATGTTTTTACCCGAAACACATGTTTTTGACTAGTTTCAAGACTAGCCACAAACCCTTTTTTCCAGGGAGTGTAAATTCACAAATACAATGACCCACAAGCTAAATTTTTACCACAGATACTTGGATATGTTTTCTCAATGGCATAGAAATTTAACGGTCAGAATCATTATAGAAAAAAATTTATAGCGAAAATGGTGAGATTACCTGTAAATAACATACCTTAGAAAGCATTTATAGTTTAAATGGTGAGATTACCTGTAAATAACACATCTTTAGAAAGCACCATCAAAGAATTTATCCTCCCTCGATTAAATTCTCTTTCTTCACCTTCCTCCTCCTAATTTCTAGATATCCCATACCTGTAAAACCTAGATATTCAATATGCTCAAGTGTGTTTGAGGTTTACAAATGAGAGAGCATTGCCTCTTATTTATACCTCCAAGTAGCTTCCTTAAAAAAACATCTTCTAGGTCACTCGGCCCCACTTTCCTTATTTTAGTGTTAACCCACTTCTAATTTCTCTCCATTAAATTTATTATTGAAATAATTTATTTTGTATTCACTTTGAATTATAATACACTCATTACTTCAATTTATTATATACATCCTGAGTGGGTCTAATGGTTAAGAACATGTGTTTCCTCTTAAGAGGTCACAAGTTCAAATCCAGAGCTGGGTAGGGTATGTATACCTCCGTAGACTTTACCAGTTAAATCGTTGGGTGGAGGGGGTCCTGTGTCCAAAAACAAGGGAGTCTCATACACTAGTTTGGTGTATGGCTTAGTTGTGACCTGAAAAATAGATTATTATTATTATTATTATTATTTACCTTTTAAAATCTCTTAAACCACTTTGACTACTTTAACCTTTTGGGGCTTCAAGATGACATATGAGGGTCCTCCAACTTCGTAAGGCCATAACTCTCAAACCGTGAGGATTTATGTGATGCTCCACATACCACTAGAAATGGAATGACATGTACTATACATATAGAATAATATTATCTTAAAATATAACATAACTCATACCGTTATCCATCAAACAAACTTGGGTCCATTACCCAAACCCGGGGTCTCCAACTTCTCATGGCCATAACTCTCTAACCCTAAGGATTTATGTGACGTTCCACATACCACCAAAAATGGAATGACAATCACTATACATATAGGATAGTTTACCTAACAAATTCATTGTCCTTCATCTCATTATTCCACAATTAAGCATGGGTTATCTTACTCCACAAAGCGTCTTCCCATGAGGGCTTTTACCATAAGGGGACCACTTTGGAGTTCATCCATATTTACTTCTTATCAACCATGAAAAGACAATAATGAGTCATATTTACATCAAACAATATTGGGTCCATTACCCAAACATTTATGTTGTGGGGATTTCTTCAAGGGTTGACATCAATGACAATGAACCTTAATCAACAGGGGTTAGGGTTTGGTGGTGTGGTTGATGCATTGGAACTTGGACATTTTAAGGAGAATTGGGATTTGACCATGAATGAAGTAACTTGGATACTTGACATGTGGATTTGGAAATCTTATCCACCCTCCTTCTACACCAATGACTAGCTCCTAGTGCCAAAATGTCTCATAAAGGGGTGATGTCCTTCTAAAATTAGGGCTTTCTTATGTGCAAAAGTGGATTTTAAATGAATTTTTTAATATTATTTTGTTGAGGGGGAAATATTAGGGTTGTTTACCCCTATTCTTGTGGTTTACCCCTAATTATGTGGACAAACTATCTTAGTTACATTTTGTATAAATAAGATATCATAAGATCTCATTATATCATAACTCTCCCTCTTGTGAGACGATATTGGACTGAAATTTTCTCTACACTTGGAGTATTTTTCCTCTTGTGCTATGGAATAATGATCTTTGGTTATTTTTTGATGATGATGATGATGATGGTGTGATATCTCTAGAAAGTCATTCTCTTTCTTTTGTGGAGGTTTACTTTTGCATGTAAAATCTTTTTCTTGAATGGTATGGTCTCTCTACTTTTTTATTAGCATTTGTGATTCAAGTAAGGTTGTTCTGGCCAAGGCTAGATAGGGAGTATAAGTATATACACCCCTATCCTAGTTTCCACCACTTTATCAATATTTTTTGCAAGGGTTTAGTTGAGGAAGTAAGAGGATTTACACCCCTCATCTTCAAACCCTAGCTAGGTTAATTTCCTTAAGAATTAAGAGGATTTACACCCCGTAGGATTTATTAAACCTGCATCTTTCTTATTGACCCCATTAACCCATAAGTAAAGGAACTAGTCTTTCATTTGAGAAATAAATTGTTGCCTTGGTAAACGTTATTCTTTCAAGTTTTAAATCTCTCTATTTTGGATAATGATCTTGATGCCTTGGGGATTTTTCCTCCCTTAGGGTGTCCTCTTTCTCCCACCAAATTTTATTTTTGTACTAACTTGTTTCATACATCCATTAGGTTGTGGAAAACTATAGCCCTAACCACTAATATCTAACAAAATAACCCTAGACTAACCCTCTAACTTTGCTAGTTTAACCTACTAACCTAGGTGTATATTTTGGGATAGATTTTGGCACTTTTTGATGGTCATATTTGTTGTTGTACTTCGTTTAATTCTACAGACACAAGGCTGATATACTGCTGCGGAAATTTACTTTTATGACAACCATCTTTATTCAGTCTTGAAGTGTTATTTTCGGTCCACATTGGTTACTATTTTTATTGTTGACATTGCTAACTAGTCTAGACCTTTTACTTGCTGATTTGAATATAATCTATTGTTGATATAACTGCTGCAAAATAGGGACATCAAGCCTAACTTTCTGATCCACTTGATATATTTATTTTCATTTGGATCTTTCTTGTGTCTCAGGCAGGTACAATCATCAGGAAAAGAAGCACATTTTTTGGGGAAGCATTACTTGGTCAGCAAGGCATCTCCCTTTTCCTCTTTACCACTTAGTCTACCGAATTCTAGGGGAATCTTGATTACCTTTCCCTTTCTTCTTTCCTTTCCCCTAGGGTCTCCGAGATCGCCTCTCAGGAGTGACCTTAGTCACCCCGCAAGTTTGGGACCTACATCGAGGGGGCATTGGGTGTAGTGTCACATAGTTATAACACTTTCTTTTGTGGTTGGGTCAGGCTTTTCCCAACCTACACCTTGTCTGACAACACATCATAATATTATTTCACCATTTCTCATACACTATTTATTTCTTGTCATATTAGTCTTTGTTATTTTTTTATTTTTTCTTGCTTGTTATAACAACCCTAGTTTTCAAATGGTTCTCCACTTCCATCATTGGGATATCAATAATTTCCCCTTGAGATTCTTGTTTTTCACCACTCTTCCATGCCCCATTTATTAAGGATGAAAGACCCATTTTACTTTTTATCATAGATTCTAGCATTGGAATATCAATAATTTCTACCCCATGCACTTATTTTATTTTATTTCTCTATCTCAACTCATTTCTTGAGGATGAAACATCAATTTTATTGTGATATTCAATTTCCATAATAGGGATGTCAACAATAATTTCCCCTTACATTTCTTATGCTTCACTGTCCTTGTTACCTCTTTTCTCAAGGATGAAACATCCACAGTTTTATGGTGACTATCACCAAACATCGTTGGGTATCTGCAATAGTTACCCCTTTCTTTTTTTCTTTTTTTTTATTAGTCTAACTTAGCTCGTTCCTTGAAATTAGCAATATTGACAAAGTCACAGTGCAAGAAAAATATGCACTTTGCATAAATCAACTATATTAACAAAGTCATGATGATATACAATAAATTTAATCCATATAACTCTTACCAATGGAGAGAAATCCATGTTGTTACTTTCTTGTTTGGGAAACATTTTACCCCTTACGCTTTACAAAAAGTGATGTGTTTCATGATAACCCTCTTCACCATATTTGATTATTGGCCTTGATATTGGAAGATACTTATTGAATGGTAAGGACATATTAATAGTTAAATTCACATATTATGAGCGATTTTGCACTATAAAATGAAAATAAAATGAGATACCATTTAAAATTAGGAAATTATTACTATTGATGGTGCAATCAATAATTTATTAGAATATTTTACCTATGAGTTAAAGTGTTGTTTCACTTGTTGACAATTGGCCTTAGGGAAATGGGATTCCAACTATGATATTGTTTCCTCACTTAGTGCACTTATTAACTTATCATATTCAACACTAAGTTGACTTATAATATATGAAGGTAGGAATATTCTTTTTCTACAATTTTGGAAAGTACCTTCTAACCTCATAACAAGATTCAAAACTTGTTCTCTCGTCTCATTTACCAGACACATTTTTTCATGTTCAAATGTTCTTCTATACTCCTTTGCAACTCCTTTTCCTCCTCCTCAATTTCTATTCAAAATTTTCATTTCCCTATGCTTATGCTTCATCACTTCATTCCTTAACCATTCAAAAATATAAATAATAATAGACATATTCATGTTGCCATCATGGTCCCCTTGAATATGCATATAAGGATGTTCGACTATGATTTTCGATAGAACAAAAACTACATCTATTAGTCTCTGCTACAATCATCAAAGTTAGGATCCATGAGAGGGGGTTAACCCATGTTGTGAAACTCGCAGGAAGCGTTGAACACAATGTCCAATAATCTCCCCCCGAGTGTGTGTCGGGCAAGTTTCRAACTTGAGACCTGTCGCTCTAATACCATTTGTTGGACTACRATTGTTGTGAGACCAAAACCCACAGGGATTAGTCTCTGCCACAATATCTAGAGTTAGTATCCATGAGAGGGGGTTAAACCATGTCATGAAACTCATGGGAAGCATTGAAACCAATTTCCAACAAAGAAACCATCTCCTCTCCTAAACAATAAAATCGCAATTACAACTACTCGCTGGAAATTATGAAAATTTTGTAATAATAGTGGCTCAAAATGTTTATCATAAATGTAATGGTACCACCATTTTAAAATACATGATACATTAAAATTAACAAAAATTGACACACCGTTCCTCATATGCATATACATCATCCCCTCTACACCATTGCAACAACAACATGTGGAATTATCCATAACACTTCCACATCCTCACCAAATTTGTATACTTTTGTGCATCTAGTAGGCCTTCAATAATCTACAAACAAGTCATTTCAATGCATATGATTAGTTAATAATATTTTTATTCAAATTGAAAATAGTTGAGAGCCAATTTTACTCCTATGCCTTCACAACATCATCATTTTGTTATTGGTCCATACCCACATAAAAATATTAGATATGTTAACATCATTATTAAACCTTTAAATTACATCATGTTGAGTGAGGATATTGTCTAATATTGATCCATATGATTATTCATAGTTAATATCATTGTACTCCTAAATTTTTTATTATGGTCTAGTTCCCAGGGCTTACATGAAACCCAAAATTTCTCCATCTCATCCCAAATTTTAAAAAAATTGTTTTCTCAATGCCTCTTGTTCGATGAATCTTGTTGTAATATTGTGCAATTATTTGAATTTCATGAAACATATTCAAAATAATTCTAATTCTATCACACCTAGCACAATATATTGTTGATATTTTGATGTAACTAGGGAAGATATTATTTCTTATTTGTATTGGTCAAACCTCGAGAAGGTTATTGTAATCTTATTGTATAAATAGGCTCAAAAGAAATTATCAATTTATTGTTATCCTTATTGTAAAATTCAAAACAACCCCTATTAGGGTTGCGTCTTTTCTAGAGTCAATTATGTATGTAAATAGAGGTCTAGTTCCTCCATGTGTACACACACACAACTTGCCTTCTCTAGTGTATTTGGAGCATAGAAAGGAAGGTCTAGCATAGGAGGTCTTGGTTTCTTGTTCTTTGGTATCTTGGTCTTGGTCTATTTGTGGAGAGATATAATGTGACAATGTATTGGTTGAAGGAATATATATTGAAGAATTGGTTGTTAATTTTTCTCCCCCACGAGGGTTTCCTAGGATATATCTTTTTTTTTTTTATTGATTATCTTACAGTGATCCTATTACATGCAATTGTTAATGAATGTTAAAGAAGATAATTGTAACTTCAAAAATTATAACACAGTATCAGAGAAGGCCTAAATAAAAGATAATTCAAAAATCTAGAAGATAAAAGGATCCATTTTTCTTGATAGGAGGGGTTGTCGGACAAGACAATACCACTAGAAAGTGCACCCGAGTGGAGTGCATCTTTTCCCTGGATCAGATCTTAAGAATTCAGAATTTTTTATTTAGGGGAACGATGACTATCAGAACCAATATTGATGAGAAGTTGTAGGGAGATGACAACTTCAGATCCTAGAGGTATAAAGTATCCCTCCTCCTAGAAGAACATGATATAGCGAATTTCACTAAAGAAGAGGTTTCAGAGCCAGAGGGAGATGAGGCTGAAGAAAAGCACAAGAAGGATATGGTCAAAGAAAAGAGGATTATTGCAGACTCCATTAAGGCCCATCTTATTCATCACATATCTTTATTATTCACTCCAACAGAAATGATGGATTCCTTAACCTGACTATTTGAAGGCGACAACATCAACCAAAGAATGACCTTGAGAACTCAATTAAAGAACATGAGGATGAAGAATTTAGAAACCATCCACTCTAACTTCTTAGAGCGAACCGGATCAAGGAATAGATAGAATCCATTGGTGATATAGAGAATTGATAATAAATGGTGATGACCACCTTGAATGTCCTCCCAAGGTCATGGGATTCATTTATTCAAGTCATATGTTCAAGAAGGAAGCTACCCAAGTTCAGTAGGCTATGGGAAGATCGCAACCAAGAAGAAGCAAGGACAACAGCAAGAGAATAGAAGACAACAAATGATGATAAATCCCTAGCCACCCACACTAGGAAAGGAAATATCAAGAAAGAAACCTCTTCACCCAAGAATTTTCATAAGGGCCGAAGAAATAACCCAAATATCATATGTTTTTGTTCTCAAAAAATGGGACACGTTTCTAGGAATTGTTCCCTCATTCAGAGACCAAGGGAAAAGAAAGGAGGTAAAATTCATCGTGTTCATGCAATTGAATATGATGAGCCACCCAAGAAGGTTGCAAAGGAAGATGAATCAAGTCATGAAGAGTATTTTATTATCCCATCCCTTACAGGAACTGTCACTCATGGAAGTGGCATTTGGCTGGTGGACAGTGGTTCTTCCAAGCACATGAAAGGTTATAAAGACTCATTTTCTAACCTTACTCATAAGGATTCACTGCACAAGGTGAAATTGGGAGATGACTATCAATATCCGATCAAAGGAGTAGGAGAAGCCTCCTACAAGTTAGACTCAGGAAAACCAATGAAGATGAAGGAAGTTCTCTATGTTCCTGGATTTAAGGAGAACCTTCTCTCGATTTCAACATTGGAGGAGAAGGGTTACAGATTTGAATTTGTTGATGGAAAAAATATTATGTGGCCTAGAGGGAAGACTTTTGATGATGTTGTGGTGATTGGATTTAAAGAGGGAGGATTCTACAAATTGAAAGCGCAATTGGATTCAGCATTAATTCATGACACTATGAATCCCAGTGAATTATGGTATAGGATATTTTCTCAACTACATTACAAGGCCCTACCAAGTCTAAGAAAGATGATGATGGGACTACCAGAGATCTAGGAAAAACCAAACGACGTGTGCAAAGGTTGTGCACAAAGCAAGAATGTGAAGCAATCAGTTCCCAACAACGATAGTATAGCCAAAAGAGTATTATACATCATGCACTAGGATGTGTGTGGACCAATGTCAACAAATTCACTAAGAGGGTATGTATATTATGTCTCTTTTATTGATGATTACTCACATAAAACTTGGATCTATTTGTTGAAGTAAAATAATGAAGTGTTTGTAAAATTCAAAGAATTTAAGGCACTAGTATAAAACTTAATAGAGAAGAAGATAAAGATGTTGAAATAAAATAATGGAGGAGAATTCACTTCAGAGGAATTCAAACAATATTGCAAGGAAGTTGGTATTAAGAGGGAGATTTCTACTCTCTACAATCCTCAACAGAATGGAGTATCGGAAAGGGAGAATCAAATGATCATGGAAGCAGTGAAGGCAATGATCCATGATCAAGATATAACTATGCATACGTGGGAAAAATTAGCAAAGACTGCAGTGTACGTGTAGAATAGAAATCCCCACAAAGTACTTGAAAACAAGACACTAGAAGAGATGTTTTTAGAAGAGAAGTCATAATTCATCCATCTAAGGATATTTGGCTACCCTGTATTTGTGTATGTCCCCAAGGAAAAGAGGAAAAAATTGGATACATCCGGAAAGAATGGCATATTTTTTTGTTATAGTGACACATCGAAGGAATAAAGGATATATATTCCCGGTCACCGAAAATTTTAGATTATCCAAGATGTCACCTGTTATCTCCCAAAATAGCACTGCTAGGTTTTCAAATTTTATGCGATAGAATGAGTCAAAAAATTTGTTTCTAAATTTTTTAGAATACATTTGCTGGTCTATTTCTGGAATGTAAAGTTGAAAAAAATCGTTCCTTTGGGTCTTTTCTTTAAAATTTTCATAAAACGCTTTCAACAGCTAACGTGCGTTTTAAAAGTGATAGTCAGCTGGTGAAAGTGGTGAGTTTCAACAGCTAAGGAGCATTTCTCACGGGTTGTGCACTGGTGAAAGCGGGAATCACGTGCCCTTGTTGACAATTCGTGGATCAATGCTATGCATGGAAAGGACGTGTGGAGGGTTTGGTTAATCTAGCGCAGCACTACAGGCTTTCAGATAACGAGATTAAGATGGGTTACGTAGATGCTCTAAAAAGAACCCAGTGTTCAGTTTGCAAATGTAAAGGTGTCAAATTGTAAAGTCTAGGGTGTCGATGTTAATGCCTATCATTACACATGCCAAGTGCCCGAGATTACAAAGAGCAGGAGATCACGCATCAGTAATCTGAACAAATCTTGCATGTTCGGTTTGTTTTCAAACTGCAAAATTATAGCCATGTGCTCAGCCAAGTCAAACAATTCCAAGTAAGCCACGATTTAAGGAGATTTTCATCGAGCTACAGGGTTTTGCAAGTTTGTTGACAGCAGATCGATGGCTCTTTCTTGCTCTTGAATGAGGAATGGCATCTCAGTAAAAATGGGAAGATTTGCATTGTTATGAAGTTTTATGTAGGCTCCGTGAGATACAAAATGGCCCATCTGAAGGAGATCGGTTTCCCGTATCAGATATCTTAAGGTATGGTATGGATGTGGCACAAGGTGTAATGGAGCTGCATTCTAAAGGGATCCTCGTTCTTAACCTTAAACCTTTAAATATCCTACGTGATGAACATGATGTAGCAGTTGTAGGAGACTTTAGTATCCCAATACTGTTACTGAGAATCCCATTATCAAGTTCTGATTTGTCACTAAAATTGGGCACATCAAATTACATGGTGCCTAAACAATGGAGGAAAGATGTTAGAGGTCCAGTTTTATATGAAAACAGGCGAAAATGGTCTCTCCAAGACTCCTGATAGGACCAAAAGAGATGAATGAAGAGAAGATGCAGTCTGTATTCTTATGGATGTTTATGAGTCCAAATGGCTTCCTAGAAATCGAGCCAAGCTCAAAGGAAATGACTGGGAGGATGTGGCAAATCAGGTTTCCACTCGTAGTTCTGAAGATAAATCGTACACGACATAGTCACAATGCAAAAACAAAATTGAGACTATGAAGAAGAGATACAGGTCCGAGACTGAGAGTATAGGCAATCCTGGCTCTGGAATTTCTTCCTGGCCCTTCTTTGCAAGGATGGATGGGATACTTTGAAGCACACTCACATTCTCTCAACGACCATTGCTAATGTTGATACAGGATATTGGCAGAAATGGGGTTTCTGGCTTGTTTATAAACTCATTTTTGTTGCAATCTACGCTTCCATTTTATCCCTCTCTCACACCTAATGACACAACAGATTACCAGCAAAGACCGGAATTTTACAACTACATCTGTGCACTGTTTTTGTTGAATACCATACCTGCACTTGGTTGTGGCTTACTGGCATCTGGGTTGGCATTAGCTACTGGATCTATGGCTTTACAAATATCTGTTACCATTCATTTTATCCTCCTTTTGTATATGTAACTTTTCTTGCAGATTTTCTCAAGGAAGAAGATTTACACTTGAAGGATGTCTACTATTCTAAGCTGAAGGATTTTATGGAGGAATTCGAAAGTTACAAACAACTACACTATCCAGSGCACTCACAAGCCTGATGTGTTAACTCTTCCTACTCAGTTCAAGGACGACAGTGTTCTAGATGTGGGAACTCTGAAGATCTCACCACCGATGATAGAAGTGGAAAATTCCTTGAATGTAGCATCTGGTTGCATGCACTATCTATATAATCACACAACTAGTGGCAGCAAACTCACAGGTGCATTTCTCTCAATGACCCTACTGTACAACCTCTATGATGTTGAAAATAGAGTGTTCACATGCAAGCAACAGACATCTGTCTACTATGAGGCTCTGCATAATGTCAATAAGAGAATGGTTTCTAACCTCATCCTTGACAGATCTAAGGTTGTAACATACAGCAGGAGTATGAGAAGAACAATGAATTTTACTAGTTCAGAGATTATATTAAGGCATCCAAACAGTATGCAAATGTAGCTAACAGGGAGGTATTAGACAAACTTTGTAGCAACCAGGTTGAGTGGATAATGGAGATATGGAATAAGAATGTAGAGTTTCGTAAAGAGTAAGTGAAAGACAATGAAAGGAGTATACTGAAGTGCTTAGAAACTCTTGATGGGAGATCACTTGGTCCAGATGAGGAGCCTCCTTACCAACTAATTATAGTGATGACCTTAATCCTTCATTGAAACCCCAGGGCAATCCTTCTGTATCTAGCATAAGATCCACAACTGATGCTCAGCCAATGAATATTTCCCAACAATATAATCAAATTTCTAACCAGTCACAGGCTCCAGAAAATCATTTTGAAGCTCCTAGCTGGGAATCATCTGCTCTCAAATTTCGGGCATCACCATTTCATGGATTTGGACCCAATGACTGTGATGGCATCCATGTTTCTTCTTGTGGTCATGTTGTCTATCATGAATGCCTTGACTGCTATTTACCATCCCTGTGGCAGAGATATAACAATTGGATTATCTTTGAAGGGGTGCACATTGTTGATCCAGATCAGGGTGAATTTCTATGCCATGTTTGTCATCGTTTTGCAAATTTCAATTTTTCCAGTACTTCCTCATGAGCCAACTACATATATATATATAACAACCATGCTATTCCAGCCAAGCACCATATATTGTCTTCGAAGGAATCTCTATTGGTTTAGGGGGAGGATACATATAGTCTTTTAAGTCATGCTTATCCACAACTCATTGAGGTGTATCACATCTGTTGAAGACTTGAAGGAGATCGAAGATTACTGAAGATTTATTTGATAAAGGTTTGATTATCAAATCAGGACTTGATCTTTGACATTATATTAGTTCGATTTGGTTCCATTTTTAGTATATCAGATCCAGTTTTCTAGGATCTGGAAACTGTTTGTAAAGGCTATAAAGCCAAAGACATTTGGAGGACTAGGAGGTTCAATTTTGGATACTCTTTTGCTATTGTACTAAGACACTTATTTTTCAATACAGAAAGACAGTCTTCTTTTGTTGTTAATGATAGATTTCTTCATCTATTCCATGTTCTGTACTTTATTTCAGTTTAGCTCAGCTTCTAAGAATTG
>SNQJ01S0004937.1:38347-58783 GCA_010110895.2 Picea sitchensis | reverse complement strand
AACAGAAATAAAATGCTAGAAATGGTAGAATAACATTAAAATATCCAGCATAATCTTCAAAATACACATAAATGATATACGAAATAGCAATAGAAATAGCACTTTGATTCACAAAGCAATGTTCACAGGCCTCTTCGAGGGGGCAACCTCCAGTCGAGCAGCGCTCTGTTACAATAATCTCCCAGCTAGGGTTCCCATACCCTCGACCCTTATTTATACTAAATATGTCTATTAAGAGAAGCATATAGAGGAAGATCCTTCTAGAAGCGGAAGCTTATATTAGGTCTTCTTACATCCGCCTTATTCTATTTTATTGAAAGGCCTTATTAATATTGACCTTTATTACATCCGAATACATTGATCTACCTATGTGCGGGTTAGGACCTTAACAAGATGCCTCTAGTGTGATTTTCAAAGTCATTGAAGGTCTCTTAAGGAAGGATCTTGGAAGGTGAGTTTACCATGCTTGACTCTGTCATGGTTTTGGCTTCCATGGTGGAAACAGAAGAGGCTTTCTTGGTCTCTTATACAACTACTTATAGCTTCTTCAAGGCCTCTTCCTTCACCACCAAATCCTGGTATAGATGATAAGTCACTTTGGTGAACCTCTCCTCTTAATAATTATCCAACTGAGTGAATTTCTCCTCCAATTGAAAGAGATGTAACTATTCTTGTCTAATTCTACCCTCAAACATACTGCTATAGACCCAACAATTTCTTGATATCTGTCTGATACTGTTGTCGACCCTTGGAATCTTTCTGCATAGTGATCAAGCATTATGTGGAAAATGCTACCTCCCCATGCTTGAATATCCTCTCCATCCTCTTGGCCAAGACTGTCATGGGTGCTCCTGTCGACATGCCCCTCAGAAAAGCCCTCTTCCCATCACTATCTCTGAACTCCATCTCCAAGGTTTGGTAGTTGGTGGTGATTTTTCCCAAGATGATCAACCATTGGACTCCCAAAACCACATCTGCATCTGATAGGTCAACCACATAAAATGCATCTCTCACGGTGTAGTTTCCTAACTTGATCTCCAAGTTTGGAACTCTGTCTAGACAGTCCATTTTATGGCCATATGCTACTGCAACATCAAATCCCTCAAACTCCTTTGTTTGAAGGGCCCATCTCGATACCAATGAAGCCTCGATGAAGTTGTGGGTGGCCCCACCATCTATCAGGGTGATTTCCTGTTGCCCCTGAATAATCCATTTGATCTGGAGGGTGTCGTACTTGGGAACACTAGAAAGGGTCACTATGACTCCTCCCTTGGCTATTTTCCATCTACTAGCCTTCTCAGGAGGCTGTGGAACTACCAGTGGTTGGGCCCCTGCCATTGTCAGTGGTCTATGGGGAGGTTGCTCCTTTTCCTGCTCTGACTCCTCTTCTGAGATGGTGGATCCACTGTCCTCCTCCTCCTCCTCACTGTCCACCCTGTCTGTTTCCACCTCAATATCATGAATCTCTCCCTTGCCCATGCACCTGTGGCCTGGGACCTAAGGGACCCAAGGATCTCTACAGTGATCAAAGATTCTTCCTCATAAGATCTCACCTCGCCTCATCATCTAGCTTCTCCTTGCCCTTCCATTCTCTCTGGAATGTCTTTTGGTCTCAATCCTTCTGTGGTACGAAGGGTTTGGAAAAGAGTTTAGTTTTTGGCACTGAGTCTGCCAAATCTCTAGTGCGAAGGATGGCATCCTGCAAGGTGTGAGGCCGGTATGCATTCACCCATACTCTCAAGGTTTCTGTGAGCCCTTCTGTGAATAACATGATCAGTCTGGGATTGAATATATCTATCACTACCACTACTACCCGCTGAAACTATGAGATGAATGCCTCGATTGTGCCAGTTTTTCTCAACTGGGCTAGATCTATGAAATGGATATTTGGATATCTCCTGTCAAATCTGTCCATGAGTCTCTCTCTGAACTCCCTATAGGAGGTGATGTGACTATGACCCAATGTCACCAATCCATGATGCCACCACTCGTGTGCCTCACCCTCCAAGTGTAAGGTAGAAAAAATGATGGCCTCTGTCTCGATCATCTGGTTGAGCTTGTAGTATGTGTCTAGATTTTGTACCCAAGCTCTGGTGGTGCATTTGGGAAATTTGTCGAAAGAAGGTATGGTGAGTTTACCAACTTTATGGATGAAATCGATGGTATGCCCCTATTGTTGTTGCGGTCCTCCTCTCTCTGGCTCTCTGGGGTGGTTCTTGAGTCTGAGTCCACAATACTCGACTAGGGTCATGTCCTGATGGAAGTCACAGCCCAATGATGCATACTCCCTTTGGTACTCTACAATGTCCTCTGCATGAGTGGGCGACCTCTATGCTATCGGTAGTTGTACTGCTACTGGGGGTGCCCTCTGGAAACTGGGAAACAAAAATCTGGGAATCCTACTCGAAGAGGTGTATGTGCGAGTAGGAGACTAGGGTCTACTGCCTGTCCCTGAGTTCCCATGTGCTGCATGTGGGGCTTGTGTGCCCGGGGTGCCCACTATAGCCAATCTATTAACCATTTGTGCCAAGGACTGAGTCATGGCCCACTGACTAGCTACCATATCATTGATAACCTGCATGAAGGTTGCCTCTGGCTCCATGGGGGCCTTACCACTGCCCTCTAGTCGCTCATATCGGTCTCCTAGCATCCTCTCTGCCTCAAGATCAGCCTCACGCTTTACCCTTCTCTCTGCTTCCATGTGCGCCTCTTCCTCTGATCTGGGAGGGAAAGGAGGAAAGTTAGGCCTAGGCCTTCTTTCCTTGCGTCTATTGTAAGTGACATATTCGTCACCTACATGCTCACGGTCCTCTGGGTCTTCTGATGCACTCATCATATTGAGTCACAGGTTGGCAGGACTAAAGCTCTGATACCACTGAAATATCCATGATCCAACTGATCTGGATATCTACTATTGATCTAGTGTTTTGTCTCACAGATCTGAAACTCTGAGGGTTTTTTATTGCGTTTTGTCTTTCAAATCCGATACTCTGGGGATTTCTGGATGTGTTTAAGTTATGTGTTTGAGATGCTTTGTGATTGTCACTTGTGCATGTTATACATTATGGTTTAAACAATATATATATGATGCATGTGGAAATAAGGAACAACAATCGCCCAATAATATGTATTATGAGATTAAGCAGGAAAATTCAATGATATACTGGAAATATAGAAAATAGTCCTCAGTTAGATCTCATGGATCATCACTGGAATACAAGAAGATAACATAAAATACTTGTGATCAGAAGATGAAGGCAGATCTGATGCATGCATGAATAGATTGGCAAAATCGACAATTCCGGAGAAGCACGGTAAACGCTACAAACTAGAAAACGCGTCCTGAAGGCTATAACCATCAGAATGAGCTAGAAATCATCTCAACATAAGCACCCTAGCCTCTGGGTTGATCTTGGTGACTGTCAAATGGAATATATGTCCTCTAAATCTCTGAATCTCACCCCATGGGGGACTACGCACCTCCTGGGCTCTTTGAGTGCACCCAAATGATTCCACCAATAGAATTGGTTGCTATATGTCTCAAAATGTGCGCCTTGGCTAATGTTGAACTGGGTCGGAGGGGTTTCCTTGAATTTGATCTCAAACTCCGTCTAGAACCCCAACTATCCTTCCTCAAGAGTTGCGCACTATATGGCTGATTGTTGCGCCCTGAAGGATTCCATCGTTAGAATCTGATGACATATGGTTCAATCTATGCACCCTGGTTGGATCTCAACTGGGTCGGAAGGGATCTACAATACAGTATTTGATCTTGTGCAGCTACACAAACCCTCTCTCTAACCTTTCACCCTCACTAGCTGAGTTGCGCAACATTGCAAACTAGATACTCCTGAATCGCATAGTGAAATACYTGGATGCTATCTYTGATAGGCTAGGGTGTGTCTCTCAACACCAAAACCGATCAATGGTGGTGGTTTCCTCCAGAAATCCACAAAACAGTAGAAGTCGAATCTCCTCCTCCTCTAGGAACTCTCTCAACATCAAATCATAACATAGCATAATGAGGAATTTGATCAAATTCCTCCCTATATATCTCAAAATGTGCGCCCTGGCTAATGTTGAATTGGGTCGGAGGGGTTTCCTCTGATATGATCTCAAACTTTGTCTAGAACCCCAACTATCCTTCCTCAAGAGTTGTGCATTGTATGGTTGATTGTTTCACCCTGAAAGATTCCATCGTCAGAATCTGATGACAGGTGGATCAATCTATGTGCCCTGGATGGATCTCAATTGGGTTGGAAGGGATCTGCAATACAAGCTTTGATCTCGTGCAGCTACACATGTCACAAACCCTCTCTCTAACCTTGCGCCCTCACTGGTTGAGTTGTGCAACAGTGCAAACTGGATACTCCTGAATCGCATGGTGAAATACCTTGATGGTATCTTTGATAAGCTAGGGTGGGTCTCTCAACACCAAAACCGATCAATGGTGGTGGTTTCCTCCAGAAATCCACAAAACAGTAGAAGTTGAATCTCCTCCTCCTCTAGGAACTCTCTCAACATCAAATCATAACATAGCATAATGAGGAATTAGGTCAAATTCCTCCCTTTATACTCTTCCCGATCTAATTCACCATTGACCTCACTTAAGCTAGGCGCTTTTTCTCCTAAGGTGAGTAATTAATTAATTAAGTCCCCTCCTTAACACCTTTTCATTCTATTTCTTCGTTGACTTAGGCTTAAGTGACATTTCCTATGTTTTTCTCTTAATTCATTGTTTAGCCATCAATTCTCCCTTATTTCTCCTCTCGTTCCTTGTTTGTGTCTGACTATAGTCTACAGGAACAAATAGACTACTAAGTCACTCCATGTTGGCCTACTCCTCATCCTCTATCACTAGAATAGACTCATGGGACTTCCTATATGCAAAGCCTTCCTCAAAATTTACATCTTTGCTCACTATTGTCTTCCTCTGCTCTAGAATATAGACGATGCATGCCTTTGAAGTCTCACTGTAACCCACAAATAAACCCGTCATGTTGGAGGGTTCCAACTTAGTCCTATTTTATATCAATAAATGGATATAAATTGGATAGCCAAAGATACAAAAATGACTCACCTCAAGCTTCACACCAGTGAATGCCTCCTCTGGTGTCTTGTCCTCCAAGATCTAATGAGGACATCAATTTTGGATGTAGAATGTTGTGTTGCATGCCTCTACCCAAAGAAACATCAACAAGTCGTAGTTATGAATCATGGCCTTAGTAGCCCCAATGATGGATCAATTCTTCCTCTCTGCAACCCCATTATGTCGTGGGTTTGTAATATCCCAGAGTCGGCTAGTCTATGAATCTCTACTAATATGTGTGTATGATTAATGTTTTGGTGTTGTCCTTATACACACCTACAAGTGTGGAAAAAGTATCAATCCACTTAGTATGTCCTTGGAGGCACAATTCCTAAGTTCAAGCCCACTGTCACCTCGACTTGAACTTCTTTCATCTAGGCTTACTCCTAGGGAAGCCAAGGGGGGTAGACCCTAGTTACTATGTGAATTATTAGGTGAAATATAGGAGTTAATTTTAGTTTGTTAAAGGTAGGGGGGAAACTAGCCTATATGACAGGCAACAATGCAATGCAAACCTTTAATGAGAATCATCTCTTTCCCTGAGTCAACTATGACTAATGCCTAAGGTTGGGAAATGGGATCAATTAAGTTACAACAAAGATCTAAATACAAAGAAAAGAATAACTTTACAAAATAGATGAGATATAAAAGAATTATAACAACTATCAACAAAATAAAGAATATCTAGATGTTACAACAATATACAAGATACAATTACTTACAAATGAAAAGAGATATGCACTAGTTAGATCTATTACACTAGTGAATCAATAATTGAACTAAATCTTAATGGATTTTGGAGATAATACAAGGAAATAGCTCAAAGATGCATTCACCACACTTACACAACTTGCAAACCAAGCTTGAACTGCCCCATAGCAAAGCATGTACAACCATGTTCAAGCGGGAAAATGAGATTTGATGTGTTTCTTGGATTTGATATAAACCAAAGTAAACTTCCAATTGTTTCAACCAACTATCCAAGACTTCAACATTAGTTTGTCCATCAAACATGGGTATCTCTAGCTTTGCTTCAACTTTGAAAGGAACACTCGAAGATGAAGAAAAGTTGCTTTTGTTACCTGAGTTTCCATGCGTTTCTCCTTTGAAACCTTCCAAGCCATCCTTGTGTTCTTCATGCTCAGTCTCTGTTGAGTGTACTTCCTTACCCTTCATTATGAGCAACTGTGTCACCAAATTTGTCAATGTAGAAATGCCTTGATCTAACGGAGCCAATATGACCTCCAGGTCTTCCCTATCATCTCCTTCACGATGATTCCCTGCAATCGATGGTCCTATGCTTCTCTATAGGTCTAGCATAAATGCTTTTCCACTGTTTCGGTACTGGTTGCGGATGTTTACCATGCAGGTTTTCTCCAAGCCTTCGAAACCTGCTCTAACACCATTTGATCCATAATTGAGAGACTGAGAGTCCACACAATTCACCAATACGAATTCGTAATGCGGAATTCAATTGTTTCTTTGTCAAGCTAAGAACACGCTAAATTTGTCCTTTATTTATTGAGCTGAAATTCTACCAATAAACTGGCCAACACTTTTCCCATTTGAAACACCAGCAATTGCAAGTATATCCCAAGATTTGTTTTAAGAAACTGAAGTCTAGAATTGTATCCATTTACAACTCTGATCAATGGAAGATGTAGATTTATGAGTTACAAGACAACATTGCAGGTCCCATGAGGTCTCGAAAAGATCCTTTATTTAGTTATAGGGTTAGACATCTAGGTCTCCAAATCCTTTTGTAGGAACATAGCCAATCTGAGGCAAGCGGTAGACCTAGCTACTCTTTGTCTGACCTGGCCAACAAAGTAAGTTAGAGGCAAGCAATAGAGTCGTTGAGAAAGTTACAGGTCACACACTAAAATAAAATCTAACAAATGGCATGCATTTCTTTCACCGTCCGTTGGGTAACTTGGTTATACATAGTTCCCAATGCAATGTAGCGAATTATGGGAATGCTAGAAAATATCAGAAAACAATGTTTCCATACATGAATACCATTGAGAGCACAGGTTGTCACCTACAAATTAAGATGCACACTGATGCTCAACACTTGGAAATGGAATTGGGTCACAATGTTTTGTTAGCTAATGATTTCTTGGGGGCATAATGACCCACAAAAGGTGAATGCCAACATAGATCAATTGTTGAGCTTAAGACAGGAAAAACAAAACGATGTGTGCTAGAGGAATGCTACAAGTAGTAAACTCATTTCACAATTTGTTGTAGCTCATAGAAAAAAATAAGACATTCATAACCGACACATCCATTGCATGGAGTGTTCAAGCACGTGAGAATTTAATAAACCCACAACAATATCATGAAATCAAAACCATTACACACATTTTAACATGTAATGTCCCTTTCCTAGTGATCTGTTCTACAGGGAGCGACTTAGTAGTCTATATGTTCCCATAGACTATAGTCGAGACAAAAAGGGGAATAACACCTCTAACTAATGTCATTCACCAAAGTCTAACCTGAAAGTGACATTAAGGCAGTAAAAGGAGGAAAAAGGGGTTTTAATTGACTAAATTAATTATTGAGGTGAAACTTAGGCAAAAAAGTCACTTAAGTGGTAAAGTGAACATCTAATTAGAACAGAAAGGGGGTTTAAATGACTTAAGTGAACGTTAAATCACAACTTAGGAGAAAAGATATTTAATTAAGTGAACGGAGAATTAGATGAGAGGAGATATAAAGGGAGGAAAGTCAAAGTAATTGGTCATTATGTTGATTTTGTGAATTGAAAAACAGGTTTCGGAGAGGAGCAGTCGATCTTCTATTGTTTTGAGGATTTCTAGAGGAAACCACCACCCGAGACAGGTTTCAGTGTTGAGAGACACACCCTATCCGTTGAAAGTACCATTTTGGTGCTTCATAGAGCTTCATCTTCATTCTATAGTAGCATACATGAACAGAGCAGACTGGTGCGCACTTCACCAAGGAAGTGCATGGGGTTTGAGGGCACAGATTGGGGTCGCTAGGCCCAACCAGGGCGTATCAGGCAAAATCCTTCCGACCCAATGGAGAGGAGACCGAGGCACTTCCATTGAGACACTTATCATAGTATTATGCCAGATCAAACATCAAAATCATGATATCCAGTTGAGGGAAGTGTGCAAGGGTTGAGGGAATCCATCCAGGGTTCTGGTAGATCAGCAAAGGGTCATATCTGCGAGCAATAGATAGAGGAAGTGTACTAGGCAGCAAGGAAACCACTCTAAGACAATTTCTAGGTCGATTCGACGAGTCTAGCCACCAGGGTGAGATTCCCAGTCTTCAGTGATAGTTGTCGGGGGTATTTTCGGTTGCATGCAGCAGATTCGGCCACGCATGCAGTGGATCTTCAGTGTCGACCATAGATTTTCCTATCTCTATTGTTATGGGTACTTTCTTTATTGTTTTTCATTATATTCCAACTAAGGTCATTCTGTACGAGATCTAGCTGAGGTTATTTCCTTTATTTTCCGCATGCTATATTGTAATTCATGTTATTTTACCTAATAAAGCTATTGAGTTTGAAATATCCCAAATCTGGTGGATCTGGATATGAACTGCTGACAAGTGTTTAAGCTCTCAGATCTGATACTCTGGGGGTTTATGGATGTGTTTTAATTACTTGTTTAACATGCTTGGTGATTTTTGTATGTGTGTGTCATGTAAATAAGGGTTTGAGTAGTATATATGATGCATGCATAATAAGGAACCAACACAATCTCAATAGCATGTATTATATGGAAAAATAGGAAATACAACTGATATGCTGAAAGAGGAGAACTAATCATCAGTTATATCTCATGGATCATCACTAGAATACAATGCAACTAATATAAAATGTTTGTGATCAAAAGACATTGAAAGATCTGTACATGCATGGATGGATCGACAACATGTAGCTCTAGAAACTCACGACAACTACTGCAAATGAGGTATAAACTAGCCCTGGTGGCCATGCTCAACTGATCGACCTGAAAACTGTCTAAAAATATGTGTCCTTCCCTCACATCTCCTCCTGGTAACTATCGAACTAAAGATCGGTTCACTATGGATCAAACTGGTCCCCGGATGGGACCCCCTAAGGGTTTTCGCTCCTCCCCTGGACAACTGATGCAACCCGGTGATTCCATCGTCATAATCTGGCGTTGTATGGCTCAAATTGAGCGCCCTGCTATGATATGTACTGGGTTGGAAGGGTTTCTCCAATTCTGGACTGGTGAACTCTCTAGATCCCTAAATGTACTTCTCTAGAAGTCACGCCCTAAATGACAAATGGGTGAGCCCATGTGGATTCCTTCATCAGAATCAGAAAAGTGATATTTCAAATGAAGCACCATGTGTCTCTCTCAATGAGGTCAGAAGGATCTAGATGGATTTTACCTGATCTCGTCCAGCTACTCAAAAATGTCTCTTGAACCCCTGCGACCTCACTGACTGCAATGAGCACTAACTGAATTGGCTCTGAATACTCTTGATCTGGCACGGTGAAATACCTGGATGTTATCTCTGATAATCTAGGGTGTGACTTCCAACACTGAAACCGATCTGGGTGGTGGTTTCCTCTAGAAATCCACAAAACATCAAAGAGGTCGACTTCCTCCTCTGGAACCTATTCTCAACTCAAAATCATAACATAATGAGGAATTAGGTCAAATTCCTCTTCTTATACCTCCCCCGATCTAATTCTTTGTTGACATCACTTAAGCTAGGTGCCTTTCCTCCTAAGTTGAATAATTAATTAATTAAGTCACCCCCTCAACACCTTTTTCTTCTATTTCTCCATTGACTTTCACTTAAGTGAATTTTCCTATGCTTTTTGTCTTAATTCATCATTTAGCCATTTATTCACCCTTATTTCTCCCTTTGTTCCCTATATGTGCTCGACTATAGTCTACGGGAAAATATAGACTACTAAGTCACTCCCTACTAGCCTATTCTTGGGAATGGGACATCACAGAGTTGTTCCTGGTTCCAAAACAATCACATGCATGGTATAAAACATATAAACACAACAAAAACGCAACCAAAAACCTTTTAAAACACATCCAGAACCCCCAGAGTATCATATATGCAACCAGATCACCAGCGTAGCAGTAAATATCCTGATCCAAGGGATTCGAGATATTTTAGTGGTATCAAATATTTCTTCCTGCCAGTCTGTGAAGAAGCTTGACAAGTGACTCCATGATTTCGGGAACAAGGGAAATTCATTCATCAGGTAGGGGTCACATCAGAGACGATTACATACAGTACTGCAAGGGCCATAGTATGGACAGGAGGGACCGGAACAGAAGGGACTACAACCCGTTCCATATTAGTTCAGGTTCATAAGTTGAGACGAAGTACAAAGACCAAATCAACGCAGAGACATACGCAGAGTACGAGGCAAATTTGGGTCCCGGAGAGGACTACCCAGAGGGCAGTGGGGGCTTATTAGAGAAACCTTTTGACAGTACCAGGGCCATGTTGAATGACCTAGCCAGAGGACAACAAGAGATGATGAATGACATAGCGCAGATGACACTTAACTCTCATATCATACAAAATAGCTTGAGCACGATTGGTGATAGCATAGTAGGGGGAGCAGTTGGTCATACAGGACACCGGGGAGGTGGAGGAAGTGGCTCCAGTGAGAATGTAGCAGTTACAGGTGGATATATGACACCCATTCATGCCTACACTTCAGCAGGTAGGATACCCAGACTTATACTCCCACGGTTTCAGACAGGACAACAGATGGGACAACCAGGACAGGGACAACCAAGACAAGGGAAACTAGGATAGGGGAAGACAAGGCCAACAGATCCCTTTGCAGAGTACAGACGATACTACTTAACACTAGGTCCATAGTTTCACTCAGACATGATTCTGATGGACTATTGTTCGATCCAGTATCGAAACGGGCCCAGGGAGGCGCAGAGGGGCAACATGCAGCCACAAAACATAGATTTTATCAAGAAAGTCAGGAAATCGACAATTCCCTCTTTCGACGGTTCAGCTAAATGTTATGCTCAAGCATGGGTGCAGAAGCTTGACACATATTTCAAGCTCAATCAGATGTCAGATTCAAAGGCAATCAGTTTCGCTACATTGCATTTGGAGGGGAAAGCCCACGAATGGTGGTACCATGGGGTGGTGACCTTGGGTCACAACCACATCACATCCTACTTGGAGTTTACCAAGAATTTGATGGAGATATTTGACAGGAGGGATCCAGAGCTCCATTTCAAGGACTTGACACAGTTGAGGTAGACCGGATCAGTCGAGGTCTTCATCACAAAGTTTCAATGGAAAGTAGTTGCAGTTTCTGACATATCTGAGCACTGGTTGGTGATGCTTTTCATTGAGGCATTGACAGAGACATTGAGGGGTTGGGTTAAGGATTTTAATCCTCACACCCTACAAGTTATTATCATACGCACTAGAGACATGGGGGACTCGGTGCATAAATAGACCTTCACCAAACCCTTTATACCAAAGAGAGATAAAGATCAGAGGAATCCTCAAAGGGATTGGAAAGGTGAAACAAAATTGGATGATGAGACCAGAAAATAATTGATGAGGAAGAAGCTATGATTCACATGAAAATATCCATGGGTCCTAGGGCACCGATGCATGGGCAAGGGATAGATCCACTATATAGAAGTGGTCTTAGACAATGAGGAGGAGGAGATTAGTCTGGCTTCCAGCAATAACTCAGAGGAGGAGGCCACACTTGAGGAGGGACAACCTCCACAGAGACCCCCACCACAAATAGATTAATAACAAGGGGGGAAACAAAACCACGGAGACCAGTGAAAGGAGGCACCATAGCAACCCTTTCAGGGGTACTCAGATTCAACACCATTAGACTCAAGGGACTCATACAAGGGCACTGCATCACAACATTAGTAGATGGTGGGGAAACCCATAACTTCATAGATGTAGTATTAGTAGCCAGAAGGGGCTTACGGACGGAGGAGTTTGAGGGGTTTACAGTAGCAGTGGCCGACGGTTATACCATGACTTGCTTGGACATAGTACCAGACCTAAAAGTCAAACTAGGCAACTACATAGTGACATATACTTTCTATGTAGTTGACTTGTCAGACATAGATGCAGTACTGGGTGTTCAGTGGTTGTATTCACTAGGAGAGATTGGATTCAACTACCAGACCTTGACGATGAGCTTCAGAGATGCAAATGGGTCGAAGGTAGTGTTGAGAGGCATGTCTACAGGGGCACCATGGAAAGTAACAACAAAGAGGATGGAGATAATATTCAGACATGGGGATTTAGTATATGCGGCTGAGTGCTTGATTACCACCAAAAGGGATGCAGAGGGAAGGAAGAAGTATCATCCACAGATCAGGGAACTCTTGGGTAAGTATGAGTCGGTGTTCGAACCGATACCACCAGGTCGTCCACTCGACAGGGGATTTGAGTGTATGATTGAGTTAGAGGTAGGGGAGACACCAATGATCACCGCATCGTATAGACATCCCAAAAGATTCAAGGACGAGATTGAGAAAAAAATCAAGGAGTTGCTTGCGATAGGACACATCAGGCCCAACATTAGTCATTTTTCTTCATTAGTTCTATTGGTCCTAAAGAAGGATGACACACTGAGGATGTGCATAGATTACTGAGCACTTAATAAGAAGATTATTAAGAACATGTACCCTATTCCGCGCATAGATGAGTTGATGGACGAGCTACATGGGGCAATCTTCTTCACCAAAATAGATCTTCGCTCCGGTTATCATCATATCAGTGTCAGGGAGCAGGATATTGAGAAGACAAATTTTCGATGCCATTTTGGGCATTTTGAGTTTTTGGTCATGCCTTTTGGATTGACCAACACACTAGCCACATTCTAGTCTTGTATTAATCACATCTTCAGAGGAAATTTGCAGAAGTATCTTCTAGTATTCTTCAACGACATCCTAATTTACAACAATACTTGGGAAGAACATTTGACACACTTGGATGATGTTTTGAGCATTATGCAGTCACAGTCATTATATGCCAAAGAATTTAAGTGCGAATTTGATATGAGAGAGATATTGTACCTAGGGAACATTATTAATGGGCAAGGGGTACAAGTACATCAGGATAAGATCAGGGCCATTCTAAATTGGCCAACACCCAAGAACATCACAAAGTTGAGGGAATTATTTGGGTTGTGCAATTAGTACAGGTGGTTTGTCAAAGTGTTTTCTCAGTTGGGAGCACCACTCGCCAATATAACAAAGAACGGTTCTTTCCATTGGATAGAGGAGTCACAACACACCTTTGAGAAAATGAAGGAGGTTATGAGCACATGTCTTGTTATAGAACTTCCCGATTTTTCACATTCTTTTGTCTTGGAGTGTGACGCATCAAGTGAGGGGATTGGAGTAGTTTTGATGCAGGGGGATCACTCCATTGTCTTTGAGAGTCGGAAGCTTAGTGAGTCCGAAAAACTATACTCCATCTACGACAAAGAGATGCTAGCCATCATGCACTCACTCACGAAATTTAGACACCATTGGGTAGGAAGTAGGTTTGTGGTGAAGACAGATCACAACAATCTGAAATATTTATTGGATCGGAAGGATCTCAGTGAGAGACAACATAAATGGGTTTTGAAGGTCCAAGCCTTTAACTTTGACATCGAGTATGTTAAAGGAAAAAGGAATGTCGTAGAAGATTCCTTGTCCAGGAGACCAGTGAGTTGTTTGATGATGGACTTATGCACAGATTGGAAGGCACACTTGTAGGTGGAATACTCAAAGAAGAGATTTTCCTGAGAGGTTATGAATGGGCAAGTGGTAGATGACATATATCGGGTACTAGATGATGCCATTTTATACAAGGACATGATCTACTTAGTTCTAGAATTTTCCTTGAAGGAAAAGATTTTGAAGGTCTATCATGATTCACCCTTAGTCGGGCATCAAGGGTACTTAAAGACATACAAGCAGATCAAAGAGAGATTATCATGGAAAGGTCTCAAGGATGATGTACTGAGACACATACAAGAGTGTGTGACTTGTCAACAAAACAAGTCTGAGAAGACACACCGAATGGGATTACTGAACAACCTCTACCCATTTTGGAGCAGAAATGTGAGAGCATTTCCATGGATTTCATCACAGGACTACCTAGGGTGCAAGGTAGGGAATGTATTTTTGTGGTGGTCGAAAAACTTACCAAGTTCGCACATTTCTTCGTGATATCAACAGACTACAAGGTCGTGCAGGTGGCAGAGCTATTTTTCAGGGAAGTCTTCAGGTTGCACACCTAGGCAGATAGTCAACGACATGGATGGGCGATTTATTAGTGCATTTTGGCAAGAGCTATTCAGGTTAGTGGGAACAAAGTTGGCTACGACTACCAGTTACCATCCATAGACCGACAGACAGACCGAGATTGTCAACAAATGGATGGAGGAGTATCTGTGAAACTATGTAGGGGGACAACAACGTATGTGGGTGAAATGGATTCATATGGGGGAGTATTTCTATAATACAACATATCACATGTCCACCAGGATGAAACCATTCAGAGCTCTATATGAGTACGACGCACCTTCATTTTTGGAGACAGTATTTCAAGAGAGAAAGGCTCCGGGAGCCAAGGAATGGATAGAGGAAAGCCAAAACATCCTCAAAACTTTGAAGGAGAATCTGTAGGAAACACAGAACCAACAAAAGATGTACGCAGATCGCCAGAGGTTTGAGCGAAGCTTTGAGGTGGGGGATTTTTTATTTCTACAACTAGAGCCATACAGATAGTCCTCTTTGAATAAGAGCGGTGCAGAAAAATTAAAACCCAGGTTCTATGGGCCCTATAAGATCACCAGGAGGGTTGGTGAGGTGGCGTATGAGTTAGAGTTACCAGAGGGTAGCAAGACACACAATGTGTTCCACGTTTCTTTCCTCAAGAAGACAGTGGAACAACAGATTACTACTTCAGATAAGTTTCCACCATTAGATGAGGAGGGTTAGTTGGAGTTGGTATCAGAGGAGGTACTATAGCACAGGGAGTGTAGGTTGAGGAGCAGGGTTATCAGGGAGTGCCTTGTCAGGTGGAGGGGACTTCCAGTGGAGGATGCTACTTCGGAGGGGGAAGCAGATTCTACAACACCCAGGTTTGATGTTGCTTCAGGACAAACAATCTCAAGAAGGGAGGACTGTAATGTCCCTTTCCTAGTGATGCGTTCTACAGGGAGAGACTTAGTAGTATATATGTTCTTGTAGACTATAGTCAAGACAAAAAGGGGAATAACACCTCTAACTAATGTCATTCACCAAAGTCTAACCTGAAAGTGACATTAAGGAGGAAAAAGGAGGTTTAAGTGACTTAATTAATTATTGAGGTGAAACTTAGGGGAAAAAGTCACTTAAGTGGTAAAGTGAACGTCTAATTAGAATAGAAAGGGGGTTTAAATGACTTAAGTGAACATTAAATCACAACTTAGGAAAAAAGTCATTTAATTAAGTAAGTGAATGGAGAATTAGACGAGAGGAAGTATAAAGGGAGAAAAGTCGACCTAATTGATCATTATGTTGATTTGTGAATTGGAAAATAAGTTTCAGAGAGGAGGGGTCAACCTTCTATTATTTTGTGGATTTTTGGAGGAAACCACCACACGAGACAGGTTTCGGTGTTGAGAGACACACCCTAGCCATCGGAAGTACCATTATGGTGCTTCATCGAGCTTCATCTTCATTCTACAATAGCATACAGGCACAGAGCAGGCTGGTGCGCACTTCACTAGGGAGGTGCATGGGGTTTGAGGGCACAAATTGGGGTCGCTAGGCCCAACTAGGGTGAATCATGTAGAATCCTTCTGACCCAGTGGAGAGGAGGATGAGGCACTTCCAATGAGACACTTATCATAGTATTTTGTCAAGTAAAACATCAAAATCATGATATCCAACCGAGGGAAGTGCGCAGGGGTTGAGGGAATCCATATGGGGTTCCGATAGATCAGTAGAGGGTCTGATATGCAAACAACAGATAGGGGAAGTGTACTAGGCAGCAAGGTGACCATTCTGAGATAGTTTTCAGGCCAATCCGACGAGTCTAGCCACCAGGGAAAGATTCCCAGTCTTCAGCGACAATTGTTAGGGGTATTTTCGGTTGCATGCAACATATCCAACCACGCATGTAGTGGATCTTCAGTGCTAACCATAGATCCATAGATCCACCTATCTCTATTGTTACAAGTACTTTCTTTACTATCTTGCATTGTATTCCAGTTAAGGTCATGTAATTTTTGTAATTCTTCTTATTTTAGAACATGCCATTACATATGGTATTAGAGTTGGGGTTTCAACCCTTAAGGCCTTTGGGCCTCCCAAATTAACTTATATGTAAACATGACAATATATAGATGTAAATATATTAATTTGTAGGTCATTGCATTAGTTGGATCCAATTTTCCATAAGAAGAGATCTCTAGAGAATTAAGAGATCTACCACAATAGTTGTTGGATCTACTTAAAATTTCCTAGATTTTGGTAGATCCGACAACCCTCATTAATTAGAATCCCTATTGAGTTGTTGTGCTACCTATACAATATATATAGAGATAAATTGATCTATAAACTGTCGTGGATATTCCACTGGAATATTCCACTAGAACAATTTGTCACAACAGATAATAAAACACGTTCATACCATCCAAAAATAAACAAAAGATATGACATGAGAAAAATAACTAGAAGGTGAGGTTGCCCTGCTCTCTTTTCTCTGGTATATAAATGTTGCAAGTACAAAGAAAGATGCACTCTCTGTAGAGTTTTCTTTGAACTGTGGCCTGTATGGCTACTACATAATCTCTCCCCCTTAGTAATTCTCACATAATATCACTCTCATATGTTCTTCTCAGCTATGGAACAAGAGACAATGCAAAAGAATGGAATCAATTCTCTTCCTAGTGGCCTGATTTTTAACATAGCTCGATAGCCATCTAGGGACAGGCTTTTGACTTTCTCAACCTTCAATTGTGATACGTTTTTGGACCTTCTAGAATGTTCTTAGAAAATCCACTACGTGGCTAGCCCCACATGTCTAAGTAATGGAGGTTGACATGGCATCGCACCATGGTGATCGCACATGTCTAAGTAATGGAGGTTGACGTGGCATCACACCATGGTGATCAATATGTTAGGCCAACTTGCAGGAGGCATAACATGAACTTTGATTGACGAATGGTCTACGTCGTTGACATGTAGAATTTAGAATATTCCTTCATAGTAAGGTTTGGACCAAAAAGAAGGTCGTTTGATGCCTCAAAATGGCTTCGATTGTTTTTTGGACCCAAATTTCCAAATTTGGACCACCAGCCGAAACGGCCTTGCAAGTTGATTCCTTCAATTTTTGCACCAAAAAAGTAGTGAGATAGATGAGAAATAATATAATGATCCAATCCTAATCAGAAATAGAGCTAGATCTAAGGTTTTGATGTATAAGAGTGTGATCGACAACTTTTCTTCAAAGTACTCCTAGATTTGAGTTGTTTCATAGCTATATCTGATCAAGTTTAGATCTTTGTCATGCTAACTTGCCTTGCACAATTTATCTTGGATGTTGGCACAAGTTTGGTTATAGACCTTGTTTGCATCGCTTAGCTTTGGATCTAATCCGAAACAAAGTAGCTTTGGATCTAACCCTAAACAAAGTGACTCTTATTAGTCCCTTCCGAAGGCCTAAGACTATAGCAATGAGTTCATGGCTGACCAGGTATTATTTTAGTTTGACTTATTTTTTTAAAATTTTCCAAACTTTAACATAATAGTTTTTATTTTTTCAATTAAATAATAAATAAAATTAATATTATTTATCTGTATTACTATTAGATATAAAATTGAGAGTCTTATTGCACATCCAAAGGAGGTCAATCAACATAAACTCCAAATTCGACGATAGAGTTTTTTCATCATTTAATGCACGATAGTGGTTTTCCATACCCAATGACAAGTTTTAATTCAGATTTCTATCAGCATTTAATGCACGATAGTGGTTTTCAATACCCAACGAAAAGCACCAGTACACGAGTACATAGCTGTACGATACGATGTGAAACCTTGTCACTGATTTCAACCTAGGTGGCACAAGCATAAGTACAGTCAAAATAATTATTTGTGAGTATAGATTCTTCTATATTTCATATTTATTGAGTTAAAGGTTCAAACAGAGAGAATAATTTTTTTAAGTATTTAAAAGATCACAAATGAATTTGAATCTCGTATTATATACATGTACATATTTTAAATTAGCCAAATAGGTTAATTTGAATGGTTTAGTGCGTTGAATCTTCGAAAAATGCTTAAATCACATTATTTTAAAATTTTATTTATTTGTTTTTAATATATATATATATATATATATATATATTAATTAATTAATTAATTAATGTTTTATTTAAAATTTTAATTAAAAATATATAGTTTTTTAATATTATTTATAAATTTAAATTTAAACAAAATAATTACACATCTTATTTTCACTTATTTATAAAATATATTTTTGAAAATAATAAAAATGTATTGAAACATGATTACAATAATTTGTAAAATATATTTTTATATTTTATTTTAATAATTTATTCTTTTATTAAAAATATTATTTTTATATTGTTTTATTCATTTTTTCATATAATTTGTGCTTTGTCATTGAAGCATTACCCAAATCCATATAATTTGAGCTTTGCCACTTAAGATTCATGAATACCAACTCCTACACAATTCATAAGATGAATGAGACATTGCATTTAAAGTTGTTTATTCAAGTTATCTTCTTTTGATTTGTTTTGACTAACAGAAATATGTCAAATTTAATTGGCTGATTATATAATTGGCAGGGACTAACCTGCCATGCAACTCTTGTTTGTGTAAGTTTCATTATCTTCATTAGATTAGGTGGTTTCTTGCTGTGTAAGTTTTATTATCTTCATTGGGTCGCCTGGTTTCATGCTTGGATATGCTTTCTCTCATTTGAATTCATTGGCGTTTTTTTCTTTATACATGGGCATAGTATACAGATCTACTAAATGACATAATTTTCTGCCATTCGAATATTCCTTTTTCTGCTCCTAGTCTGTAGTTTTTGGTTTCCTTCTAAGATCAGTTTCATAGAGCTCATTACATGCTACTGGAAACCAAAACCTAGGGCTGCCAATCTTAAAAAACAAAACAAAAACAAATGTCAGCACTGTATTCAAAGAAAGATGAATTGAGCTCTAAAATTTTAGGTTACATGGATCTATTCTTGCTTATCTTGTTGATGTGTGAGTTAAGGCCAACAACGGATAGGATTCTCGATGCATTCTAGGGTTTTTATCTCCACGGATATCCGCAGGATTTAAACCCATGTACATGAATTTCTCTCCACGGCTATAACCAGGCCTGACTTCTCTCTTCCCTAAGGTATATTTTCCTCCACGAGTGTTCGCAGGATTTCAACCTGTGAGAGCAAAATTCAATTTACATCATCGAGAGTGAGCAATGAATAAGAGTAAAATCATGGACTTTTACGGAAATTCAATCCCCCATAATATTCATTGATATATATTAATACTATTAAGGACCATAATCCCCGTGCATATTAATAATCCCCTCGATATTCTCAAAGATAGTCCATGCCCTAATCCATAACAGGCATAAGAATTTCCGCATATCAATCCAGCCCTATACTACCTAAATCCATAATTACTGGAATTCTTAGGTCAAAGGCCCTAGCATTGTTCCTTACCAAAAGGACATCTCAGGGGGAAACAGGAATGACAATCGAATAGAGAAAATCAATTCATTCCTTGAAATGGCGATTTGGTGGATTTCCTTGAAATGTTTGACTGAAATGCAGATCTAGTTGTTGAAGGAATTGCGAACCTAGAGAATGCTCGGGATGCCATGAGCCTCTTCAAAATGCATACCTAAATTTTTTAAAAGAATGATTAAGAGACAATGGTGGAGTAGATGACAAGGGCGGCTAAGCGAAAAACCCTAGCCACGTTGCCCTAGATCGTAGGCTATGTACATCAAATACTACAGATAAAACTTTGAATGTCACAGCAAAACTTTCTTAGTAATTCAGACTCCAGACCTAAGATTACATGGGGATAGAGCCACCGATTGCTCACTAGATATCTGAACTATAATAGATCAAATGATCTGAAGCTCAAGAATGTGTGGCAGAAAAGAGAGATGTAATACAATTAGAAGGTTTTACGTAAATTGGGAAGACAAACTCATTAACCAATGGTGAATCCATTGGTCTATTCCACTATGGATTAATGCTCGATATGATTCACAGATACACTCTCTCACCAGCAGCGTGAAGATTTCTAAATTGTC